>JAQIWN010004470.1:0-11193 GCA_034699025.1 Entomobrya cf. arborea Gr-Col-00668 | reverse complement strand
ATATGAAATGTGATTTAATGTGAATGAGAGTACCTGTATTATTGCTTTGAAGGTCCTCTTTAAAAAAAATAATATTAGCCGTTAGCATCAGATCACAATAATTTACGAAAATGAGAAAATAAAATATGACAAATATAATTTTTAATGCGTTCCATGTTCCATCTTGTCTTCTTGGGAGTATAGTAATGGAAATGATGTGGTTGTTTGTGGTATAGTTATGAATTTTGATTTTCCTTGAACCAAACCAAATCAAGCCAAGCCACGTATCCAATAATGGGATCCTAAATTAAATCTCTGGTAAGATGCTGCTGCTCATGTCAAGCCAAATATTGAAAACGACTTGAGAAGTAATCTGAATTATCTGGAAAAGCCTTTGTCATCTCATTATTTTCCTTTGCTGGAGCTGTGGAGATCCTCTTTTGCTAATAATATGGTATACTGGCAAAAGAAAAAAACAATCTGTTTACATAGCTTACTTACATTCTCCACGAAAACTAGAAGCTGTTTTGAGTAGAGAGATATTTTAGCTTGTAAGGTTATTAGGTTCATGTCTACACATGTGATGCAAGCTGCAATGCAAGTTATTTGTATGCAATCTTTGACCTTGCCTTGGTCTTCTTCCAGATCCACGCGCTTCTCTGACAGACAACGAAATTAAATCTTTCTTCGTGTGATCTCAAAATATAATGAATACTTTATATACATTGTGTATGGACATTTTCATTTTGTTTCACCGGTTGCTTTTCTGAAGTACATTTTCGCAAGACAAGGAGCAGAGATTACACAATGACAGCCCGTCTGAGAATAATAGAAATTCCTGGAATATGATACGTGATGAAATTACACCCGGTTTGCTTGCTGTGTTAAAATGACAAAATCTGATGAAGACATTTGAAGGTGACTTTATAATGAAGAAATTTCTGGTAAACAATGGGGATGCATTTCGTAAACTTGCCTTATTTTCATGTATGACGGGGATTTGAAAGTTAATAAACTCCAGAACAGAAATAAATTCAGTATTTCGTAAAGTTTAATTCGATTTTTAGATTGCTCGCTTATTCTATTCAGATATTTATAGATTAATGCGTAATAATACATATTTTCTTTTTTTAAATGTGGTTTTGCAATCACAGAGTCAGTCAAAATCCATTTTATGTAATTTAGCTAATATACACACCATACCATACACACACATTATATCATATAGTAAGATACTGGTAATTTAAAAAATATAAATAAATTATCTCACAAACGATTCAAAATTATAAAAAAAGATTGATAATTCTACTTATAATTTATATAATATGTAGCACACAATCCATTTATCATTAATTAAATTTCATTACAAATTATTTTTCAAACCTAAAAATTCTGTCACCAATTTTATATAAAATCTTATAATATTCACTCAAATAAAAGAATTAGCAATCTAAAAGATAATTATAGCGAATTTCTCCTATTCTAAACTGTCCCTTAAAAATGTAATAAAGCCGGAACTTTATCAGATAAATATGAAGAATCGCTTTCCCTTATTGACAAGTTCTTAATTAAATAGAGCATTTTTGGTTAACTAGCTTATAGCAAATACATACTTTCTTAAATATATGTACCACGTACGTACCAAATAGACTTCCTTTAACATATGTACATAAATTACGAATTTTTCAAGAGTGCCAACTTGACTTTCTAAAACTTTTGCAGATTTTGCTTCGGTGAAAATATTTGCGTAAGTTACATAAGATCCACTCTTTAGATACTTTTACAACATCCATTCGACCATACAACAACTCTTGGTAATTTTACACGTAAGTTTATTTTAGAAGCTCAACAACACAAAATTTTGGCTGGTTGTTGATTTATGTTATGCGTTTACTTTTTACATGTGTGTTGTTTGCTAAAATCATCTAAAATATTTATTGAGACAACATAACAATACCTTTTTAAAATTAAACCAAGATGTTCGATACAGAATTTTTTCCTTCAAATACTTTTTATTATAATAATTTTTACATGCATTTAAAAAAATAAATTCTCCAATAATTTTCAGCAGCAAAAAGGCAGACTTAAAAAATATACACCTTCTATAAATTAAAATGGGATAGCCAACATTTTTACAGTTTTAGTAGTAGCCTTCCTGGCGTTGATTTACTATGTTTCTTCCATGTCTTCCGGAACTGCTTCCTGTTACGTCAATCCGAGTATCTAAAAAAAGTAAATAAACCAAAATTTACATTCATAAAAGTTTACTTTAACTTGCTGCATCATACTAAACATACAACCAAAATATTGGCAGTTAATTAAGGAAACTCATTTAAACACTTTATTGTACACATCAAGTTTCCGTCCGACTCTAAATTCATTAACTTCTACACTAACTTAGTTTGCCACCAAGTCTCAAAATTACATTTCATACTTTCTTTTTACAAAAACTTGAACATAACACTTTTCTCTTAACATGTACGTTTAAATATTATTATGCATGATGAGTTTTATATGAATAACATAAATATCCAATTTCCGTTTTCTCTCTCATGTTTTCTCCCTACTTTGCTCATTTCTCTTCTTCTTCTGCCACCAAAATTCCTCTACTCCTTTAAATTCAAATTATTTACCCGAGTTTTCCTCTTCATCACCATCATTTCATTTCACAGTATCATTTTCTCATTAACTAGGTCATTAGGTACGCATATACACGTAGTCGCATCAAAAGTAGCTATTTAAATCAACTATAAAAAATTTTCCTCCAGCGAATATGAAAAACAGATTGCTTAACATTACACTTGAAAAGAAACCTTTAAAGGAGATCATTTAATATCAAGCGGGATATCTCATCATTTGATATTACACTTGATGCACGATGCCACTGCACAGCCTTGTGCCCGTGCTCGTGACTTTCACTTCCAATTTTGGTAGAAAGTTGCAAAAACGGCAATATTCCATTTTACGAGTATTCCATAAAGTAGGCCACACATTCTCACAGAATACGACAAAAATTCTCAATAAAATGAAAATACATTGCGACACAATATGTTTGCCTTGTGCATTGTATAAATACCTACAAACTACCAAACTGTTCTATAATCAACAGGCACACAAATAAATAGCACATGGTATTCAATTCAAAGCCAAAACGCTGAACCAGTTCATCCAGACGCACAACCTACAAAACACACAGCTCTTTTCAATTTTACAATTCATGACATGATTACATGAATATGCATTACGTTTTTCCTATTCTAATTTAATTTCCTGTGCAGAAGAGAATTTCCACAACACAACAGTCTCACCAAATTTATTGCGTACGCACATTACCCTCCATTTAAATACCCTAATGAGATGACAGCCTTAACCAAGTCAAGTCACGCAAAAAGCAAGCCAAAAGTTATCAACGAGAAAAGCAGCTAAATTCTCATATCCCATTTGATTACAAATGCAACTTTTTTTATATTACTATTTTTATTATCTGTTCATTCACCAAACGCCAGACATAATAAACCGTTAGAGATGCGTCGTTGTCGTTAAATTATCTCTTTCTCCTCCATTCCGTCCTCTGCCATAATCTTATTGCCAACTACCTTATTATCATGATGATTATGATTACGACCTACCATTATAGAATTCTTCAGAACTTTCATTATCATTATTACATCCTTTTGATGGACATGATCAGGACAGTGAAGATGACCAAGGACAAGGAGTTTCTGTTCTGTTCTACCTAAAGTTTTAATTGTCCCTTGTCACTTTCCATTATTTCAAGTTTTTTCAATCATTGCTTCAAGCTAAGCCACACACAAGCCAAGACAAAAGATTTTTTTCTTCTAAATATATCGCTCATTTCTTATAATTGGATCACTTCTTCTCTCAAAATTTTAGGGAATCTGTAAAATTTAAGCACTCAAGCACGAACAAAAGACTAACACTTATTATAACTTTTCCTTTATTCAAAGCCAGTGATCCAGGATATATAGCTTGCTCACAGCTTTCTCTTAAAAAAATATACATTTACAGTGTCACCTTATTCTCAAGAGTTACAGAGTTGCAGTGTTAGTGCCCCTTTTTTTGGTGTTCAAGGCCACGGCCATGATAATGATGACATGATGAACACGTTACGTTACAAAATACTGTGTGGATTTTCTCTGTCTTGTAACAGATTATACTTCCAAAAGACTTTAAGACGGAGAAAAATAGTTTGAAAAAGTTTTTTGAACGCGAGCAAAACGTGAAATGAGCAGAAAACTTTTTTTTAGATGCATTCATGCGAATATCTTATGTACACGACTTTTAAAATACCTTTGAGTGTGGCATGGCATTCTATTCAGTCAGTCTTTTGGCTATGTATTTTTTCTTTTCTTTTGAACTCTATTTATTTAGAGATGCCATGTCATAAGCTTAAAACCTTTCTGAGAAATGTTAGTGTAGTGTGTGGTGTGGTGATATGGCAAAGGCATGTTAATGTGTATACATCAAAGCTGAATAGAAACTACCGGCCAGTGTAAAGGAAAAAGGGCCTGAATCTCTGGGCTAAGCTGATATATTTTGTGAATTGAGTTGAATCTCAAACGGGCAGGGAATTTTTTTTGTTAGTGAAAAATACCAAGGTTCTTTTTTTCTTCACAGCAATTTTCTCTTTTCATTCAATTCAGTCTACTTTTTTCCACTACATTTTTTTTAAAGTTCAAAAGATTTTTCCACACATTGTAGTGCAAATTACGTAGTGTTATTTGTGTGTGTGTGGTATGGTAAGCATGGTGGAGTGTAAAGAGACGAGAAAAAATAGAAACATGAATAGAAAGGATATTGTTAGAAAAAAAGAGGTAGCGGAAAATGATGCGATGATGTCCACACAAAAAAGCGCAATAACAGAAGAAGGTCCCTTTTTGTAGATTTTTTTTTCGAAAAGGAAATAAGAAGAAAAGAGGAAACATGCGTAGCAGGACCGACCGGAGGAGGAATGTTGTGAAGTGAGAGGAGATGAACATTTTGCAGTGCAAATAGTTGTTGAAAAAAAGAACACATAGTAAATAATATCTTTATACTTTCTATTTACACAGACATTGAGCATTTAACAATTTTTTGGACTGAAAATCTTGGCCATTTTTACTTAAAAGGTTTCATTTCTTCGTCTGAACCGGAAAGCAAACTGGAAATGTTTTTTTAGTTGTATCTCTTATGAGAAAGTGAGTTTTTCATACGCTTCCACTTCATCATTCTCAACATCGTCATCATTGCACCACATGTACCAGTTGTAGATTTTTTTGCAAAAAAAAAAAAAACTCTTCAAAGGCGAACTTTCGTCCCTTTCGTCATCATCTTCCAGAGAAAAAGACAGAACTAGTGCAAATAGTCAGGCTGAAGCTTGGCTTGGCATAGGCCAAAGAAGTGAGCCAAGTAAAGTCAAGTTGGTAAAGAAAAAAATGTGCTGGTTTGACTGCTTGCATCTTAGAAGGAGCACTTTAACTTTTTACTTTTGTCCATTTCATGTTTGACTGATTGTGGAAGAGAGAGAGAAAGTGAGCAGCATATCTCCTTTTCTTCATTTATATCTACCTCTCTATTCAACTCTGGAGAATTTAGTTATTGGAAGCCTTTTTGCGAGTGTGTGTCATTCATTACAGTTAAAAGGCAAGTTTTTTCTTTGATTCTTTGCTTTGCTGGGAGTAAGTTTGCAGAAGATGGGAAAAGGATGGTCCTTCTCCTTTCCTCAAATAATATAGTAGAGTAGAAAAAAAAGTACGCAGTGTGTGTACCCTTTTAGAAAATTACTTTTCCCACTGGGATACTTTTATGGGATTAAGCATTACGCTAGGCTATCCATGTCCATGGTTGACTGCTGGTTTTCATGCAAAAAGTTAACTAGGGCTCTTTTACGACAAAATGTGTGCGAAATTGGATAACTTAACTATATTACAGCAACTCTGGATATATGACATATTGATTTCAAAAATTAAACATTTTGTTCCTGTTTAAAAATAGATTTTAGTAACTTATTTCGCAAGTGTTGGTGGTTAGATATCGAAGAGAAAATACGTCATCCAAGTAGAAAATATACGTTGGCTGCGGAAATGAAGGGAATAAATTTAGAATTTTTATGTATCTTTTTACGTCAAAGTGTATTCAATTTTTGGAATTTTGATCTATTTAATATTTATATTCCTTCGTCTTGAAAGGACATTGCATAGCAGAATAAGAAAAGCAACTTGAAGGCAAATAATACTGAGAAATGGAAATTGTATTTTATTTTTACAAAAAGAAATCTGATATTCATTCCATCATCATCATTTTCCTTGGGAAAACGAATATCCTATACGATTTTAATACGAGAACTATTCCACATGCAAAACCAACAAATGCAAGTCAAGTCAAACCAAGTAAGTCAGCTCAAATATAAGCCGGAGGGTGGAATTGAAATATTTTGGCTGTAAAGCTGAAGAATTAAATAAACATGGGTTTTGTGTCATTTCTGAATAGCTCCCTAGTTGATAGATTATAACATGTGAAATTCTACACCTCATTCGTGCATGTCTGCCTGCTTTTTTCCGTAATCACACTGTACACACACTTGAAATAGTCAAATTCAAATCTTTGCAAAAAGTCAGTGCACACATTTTAAGTAAATCATTCACAGATTTTCTCCTACCGCCAGTCCACCGAAATTCCAAGCGAAATATAAAAGTAAATTCTAAAACCAGATTTGTGAAGGCATATGTTATTCTAAGACGATTCTAAGCTTTAAGCTGCAAGGCAACTCGTAATACACGTAAATTGATGAATGATAAATTTACATGCACTGTAACATAATATGTATCATGTACGCTTTATACGATTATATATTTTTAACGTACCGTATTTTCTCTATTTATAATTCAAGCTATTTATGTGCACAATCCCACCGGAAATATTTTCTAGTATTTTACTTTGCTGCACTGATTTTTTCCAGTGAGGAGTATGCTTTCATTCATTTTTAATGTCCAACAATTCAATAATTCCTTTCTCTTTGTAAAACAGAGAAAGAGAAAGCAGAGTCGTCCCACTGAATTATTGATGGAACTCACATATTTGTCGGCGTCCTTTTCCCCATTCCCAACGAACGAGCGTCAACAACACTCAATGTGAAAAAATGAACGTGATGTTTTTAAAGCTGACGTTGCAAAATTTTGCTCTCATTAAAGTATACCCTCATACCATTCTTTCGTTTAGCTACGAGGATTGCAAAATGTGTAACGGTAACTCAAATAAAACGGCATAATAAGTCATGCTGCTACTACCACTGCTCTCGGGTGCTTTCTCCAACGGTAAAGAATTTTCATATACTCGTTTTCACTCTACTATTCCTTCAACATCTGTCCCTCTGCTGTAAAACTAGGAGAGTATTTACACAAAATTGCACTAATGCAAAAAATGGGGCCGTGCATATGACATCGACATCACATCACACATTTAAAAAAAACTAATAATTTAGTGAAAACTACAAAGTTAAATTTTTATAATGAACTATAATTTTTGTATGAATGATGCCTATTTCTAAATATCTGCTGAGTGCTGATACGGCCAAATTAATGTGCCTTCTGGCCTTTCTCCGAGTGCGCTGTATTTTTAATCGAAATCTTGCGCAGCTTTGCAGACTCGCTTTGCAAGAGAAGTGGTATGTGTTTTTCGTACTAATCGTAGCCGAAAAGGAGAAAGTAAAAATAAAAGAGTAGTTAATTCTATCCATAAAAATAATTTTGTAGATTTTCCACTTTCTCTGGCTTTCTCCCTCGAGTATGTAAATGATGGTGAAATAAAGAGTTCGAAAACATATGTGCCATACTACCAAGCTGGTGAATACTGAGAATGAAAAGAAACTATTTAAAAATCGAAGGATATATAGCAGAACGTGAGTATTTTTGCGCAATGTTTTTTTTTGCAAAGAAAATGACTGAATTGAAGGAGAGTTTATTGACGGAAATAAATCTCTGTGAATGTAACGTAACAAGAGTTGTCTCTATCCGTGAGTACGTGAGTGTACACAGTTCACAGTTGACCCAATTTTCTCACAAAAATCTGTGTATCTTATTCCCATGTGTCATTATTAAGCTGCTAGTGTCGATGAGTCGGCTCCCAAAAAATATTCTAGATGGAGGGAGCGAAAAGACATATATATTATACTAATGAATAAATTAATGGAGAGAATAAAAAAGGGAGACTTGAAGTCAAATGGAGAAAGTAAAGTAAATTATTATAGACTATAGTCAATAGAGCGTGTGAATGGGAGATGGGAGTGGGTGGTGGTGTTTAATGATAATGTATTTTCACGCTAATGTAAATGCTACCTTTGAAAAAGTCATTAAATGAAAAGGCAAGATTTGTTGTCTGTCATTAATAGAAAGTTCTAAGAAAATGGAAGAGAAGATGAAGAAATTCGTTTTATGCAGAAGTCTATGTAAAGTCAACAAAGTGGGATGAATGTAGTGGAAGGTCGGGTGAATACATTTTGGAGATGGGTAATTCTTGTTTATGAGCAAGACAGACAGACTGACAGACAGACTGACAGACAGACAGACGGACATTTAAAATACTACGAATAAAAACGGATGAGGCAGGACAGGTGGAAAAATAATTCTGAAAATTGAAGGCAGATGGTTTCCAAATAAAATGAACGAACCCATAAACAAATGTGTCTACTGGGAATCGGAAATGAAAACGGGCAAGTCAAAGTCAAGTGCCACATGAAAATCAAAAGTTGAAAGTATCTCTTTGACTTTTACAGTGTCCTTTCCCCTTCCTTTAGAGTTTTTCAAGAGAAGAATGGATGGAGAAAATACACAAAATATTTATTTTATTACAACTTCAATAGATCTAGTTGGGGTTTTCACGGTATACTTTTGTTTTGAGAATATCCCACTTTTCATAACTTGGGGCATGAAAGTAAAGTAAAAAGAAAGTCAACAGTCAGTCAGCTCATCTAAAAACACGAAAAGTTTAACAATAACATAGCTACTTTATTAAGAATGAAATGAAAACCAAAAGATTTCGAAACATTTTTTATACAGAAAAAAAAAACCAAACCGGAAGGAGCTAAGCTTCTCCCTGTGGTCCGTACATATTTGTACAATATATTTGTGTTACAAACAGGAAACTAAAGGAATAACCCAAGATAAAATCAAAATAAAATTCTTGTCCCATCAAAAGAACAACAATCCAACTTAACTTTTCAAGCTGATTTCAGTTCTTCACTTGATGACTTCCTTTTTTGTTAGTTTTTTTACATCCAATTTTTTTTCACGCTTGTTCCGTTTTTCCTTGGTCGATTGTCGACTCTTTTTGAGCAGCGAAGCAAACCCAAAAATATACTTCCTGCCTGCTTGAGTTGTTGAGTCAAGTACCAAAAAACAGAGCGGAACAAAAGAAGGATGAAAACATGGAAGAGAGAAAGAGAGTCCACTCAGGACTGGATTTCCGCCGACCGCACCGGTACAAAGTACAAACTCCTTTGTATTGCATGGCATATGAACATTGTAAAATTCTACTACGCAATTCAATATTAGTACTACATCCGGTTTGCATGAACAGCCCCTTAAAAATACCCTATCCGATCAGATCCAATGTAACATTACATTTCAAGCGCGGGTGCACAAAAGGAAAGAAAAAAACTGCTACTGCTTCTTTCTACTTTGCCGAATGCCGTGCTGTTAGTGAAAAGTAGCTGAAAAACTGGAAGTGAAGCCACTTTGTTTAGTTTCCTCGTCTTCGAGTTCTTTAGAAGATAAGCGCATTGCATTGTAGATTTTTTTTCTTTAGTCAACAGTCTTTCTCTCTCACAGGCCAAAATTTTCACAACAATAAAAAAACCATTGCTTGCGTTTTTCGTTCCGTTCCACTTCGTCGGAAGAATTCAAGGTCCCCTTTTTGCCCATTCAGGCCGCTTGCCAAAGTCAACAATAAAATCTGTCTTCGTTTTCTTAGTCCCGTTTATAGTATGTTAATATTATGATTTTCTATTTATAGTAAAGAATATTTTTCTTCCAATTCCATTAACTGCGTCATTTCGAAATTAAGGAATGTTACGAATTGAAGTAATCATACAATTTAATAGACTATGCGATACAACTGATAATAATTTGAATCTTACAGTAAAAGTCTGTTATTACGTATTTTTCTATGCTAACCCCTATAAAGTACATGCAAAGTTGAAAATTTCTCATAAAATAATCCCAACATGAATAATTAAGGACTTTTCTAGAGACAGCCATCATGTCATGTCCCTGAAAGATATAATCATAATAGGATAAAGCTTGAATTTCACTTAATCTTGACTATTTCTCCAACATGCATATTTTCTACTGGCCTTGCAAATCACAACTTTTACGACTGTGTCTCGTAAGTCAACAGGATTTTCGGACTGTGAACAAAAGATATATTTTGTAGTCTATGTACGCTTCTAAAATCTGAGCAATGACACAAGTGTACATACATGCATGATGGCTCTTTTCTGCAATTTATACATTTTTTTCTTCTCTAAAATAGAATCACAGCAAAATACATACAACCACCATTCTCAGGAGAAAAAAAATCACGATGATGATGATGATCACTGACTTTGCTTAGAAAGAAAGCGCATATTACACATCATCATCCTCGCGATCATCTGAAGAATCATCAAGAGAAACCGTAACACAGAAAAAAAACGCTACAAAACGTACCGTGAAAACGATATAAAGACTAGACCAAAAGCCGCTGCAACTATCATCATCATGATCTTCAGTTTTACTGAATGAATATATTTTTTGGAAGATCTCTTTCTGAAGAAAAAAATAAAAGCAGCAAGTAAAAAGTATTCTTAAAGCTTTATTGAGAAAGAAGAAGAAGAGAGAGAGAGAGCTCTCAGCAGCGAAGCGAATAAATATCTGGTGAAGACATTAACCATTCTTCCATATTATTCTACTAGTATTCCAGCTGGAAAAAAAGGAGAAGGCGAGTCACTGAGTATAAATAAAATCTTGTTTTATTGCAGCAATAAAAATTTCATCTTGGTCTATGGGTATGGTGTATGTTGATGGTAGTGGTGCCACCATAATAAGAGCATAGAGCAATGAGCATATGTATAAATTTATTTCATGTATATTATATTTATATGGATACTAGTAGTAAGCCCAAGGACCCAGGTCCTTGATTGTATGGATGAGAGTTTGAATTTTGAATTCATTCTAGTCA
>JAQIWN010004469.1:0-11193 GCA_034699025.1 Entomobrya cf. arborea Gr-Col-00668 | reverse complement strand
TAACTATTTATTCGCCATTTACCTATTTATTAATTTTTCTTGAAATGGGTGCCATAATTTGTTTATTAGGAATTTGTATAAGCCATGGTTTCATGTTTTTGGTTACCCTGCTTTGTTGTGAATATTGGATGGATGTTGCGACAACTAATTTGGAATCAAATTGGTATAAGAAAAAACTTGACTCATTAAATACTTCACCACTTGATACAATGCACTTGGGAAAAGTATCGAGAAATACATTGGTTTGGTTATACAGATGTCTGCAGTTGGTATCGGGGAGTTGTAACACTATATTTGCAACAATTAAGTTCTCCTTTCACACTGCTGGCCTTTTGGTTGTCGCTGTAATAACTATTTTTGCAATAATCAGAGGAGGACATACGTTCCTAAGTTCTTTGACATCTTTTTGTTTGGGAATTTTATTGATTGGAGGACTCTTTTTTGCAATAGTTACCTTTTATATTGAATGTTTTCTAATGGGTGGCATAGAGTCAAAGTGGAAGGAATATCGTGAAAGATTACTTTACCTGTCTGGAAATGGCACTGAATTGCATAAAAGTGCAATGTCCTTTAGTTCTGTTACCTTGTGTTGCGCATATCCGTTTTGTAATGTAAATAAAAGTACATTTCTAGATTATTGGGGTGTTGTGATTGATTACCTTGTAACTTTGCTGGTTAGCTTTTAGATAAAAACAAATTTATATCTGGAAATTTTATTGATGGCTTATTATTTGGACATCTGGTTTAGTGAATACTGATAAAATTTGTAAAGTCATTCTTAAGTCACTGTTAAAATAAATTATATGACTAATTTTACAAAAGGTATCCGAAGCAATAAAATAAAACTTTTGTTTTTATTGAGTTTAAGTGAGTATATAATGTAGAGGAAATGTTTTAAATCGATCATAGCAGCATTCGATTTTTCGCCCAAATACTTTGTCGAAATTTATTAGTCGTAGAAGCTTTAAAAAAACTTTTTATTGTCGAATGATGCTAACTTATAAACATAAGCATCAGACAATACTCATGCAATCTTTAATGATTTAAGTTGTATTTCGCTTACAATAAGTGCATTAATATTGGTTTCCAGTTGTTTTGAAACTAAAATTGACAGAAATATTTTCAATTAACTAACAACAGTAAGCATTTATTGATTTAATTTAAACTTGTTTTAGGATACTCAGGATTCAATATTAGTTATCAGGTAAACATTTAAATGAATGAAGTATAGCAACTTAAACTGTATATAGTCAATTTACACTTAACTAGACGTACTATATCAATTATTTACTGAATGCACGTGTTTCTTAAATTACTAGATCAAAATAAAGGTAAATAATAATGTAAAAATAACTGGGTCACTTTTAGACCGTTTTATAAGCTTTAAATACTAACTTATTTCATATCATATACAATTGTGTAAAATGAGTTGACTTTTAATTGTTTTAACAATTGTCTAAAAAACACGGAATTTGAACTGTTTTTAATTGGAAAATTTCATACATACTTCAAGGCATGTGTGAATGGTTTGAAAAGCTTTTACGATATAATTAATCATTCAACATTTGTGAAGATGCTCAAGAATTTCTAAAAACCAAAGATCAGTCAAATTTATGACAACGAGTACGCTTAGTCCAAAGCCATAATAAAATTTATATGAATAACGTTTTGAAAAGTTTGAACTCGTGGTTTTTACTCATGTATGTTAAAATAACCATATGACAACGTTTTTAAAAACCTCATTTATCTAGTTTAAACTTCGAGATTAAAATTAAAGTTTAAAACCTAATGAAACATAACATGTGCTTACGCCTTTTTTTACCAATTGTTTTCAAGCATCCACATTTCGGTGGCATTGAAAAGTTTAATGTTTGTTGGTTTCGCGATTTCTCTAGAATCATCATATCCATTGCGTATATTTATAAGCCATGTTTAATCCTAATCTTTAAAATAAGTATCAATACACCCCGAAATCAACGTAAACTCCCTTTCAGCTAAAAAAATTTGTCGGGATTCGAAATTATATAAGACAATGAGAGCATTCTTTTTGAATGATTTAGCTTTTACATGATGTAAATTTTAATCATTACATGATACTTATAATAATAGACAGAGACTTGTAACCGTTGGATTTGGCAATCTATGGTCTAAATAATTTTAACATGTCTGGTTTAAAAAAAGTCGTGATATTATCTTATCCAATTAAATTAACTGGTCAAAATTCAGGTAGCTTCAGCTAGTACACTGAATATTACAATACTTTGGAATATGTTTCCTTTACTGCATAATAAATTCAAGTAATGATATATAACATTACGTGCAGTTAAGTAACCGAACCAACAGTGATAAAACATATAACTTAATGTACTCAAAGCAACTTTTGTAAAAAAAAAATATATGATAGCTCAGTTACTCAAAGCCGCTTTTTAACCAACTTCAAAAGCAGAGTCGAATCCGTAGAACAAAACAATACATATATTCTAACATTGATTCGCACAAATTTTAAAACGATTTAAGGCGCATTAAAGAACCCTAAATTTCGAAACGAAATTAACAATTGTTTAAAGTATTGAAATTATTGTTAAAATGTACGTTATTTATAACTTTGCAGTCATAAAAGCAACGTTTACAACTTCATACCCTTATAAACCTTAGAAAGGAAAAAATGGGATATCAAAAACGGCTTTAACTCCAAATAAGCGAGAAAAATAAACCTTTAAACGAAGCAGCAACACAAGTTGAAAATGGTAAAAATCTGGCTGCATATACTATCTGTTTTATATTTGATAACCTACTGGCGCACGCTTGAAGCGTTTGACTTAGAAGTAAATTGGAATCAATACAATCATTGTACAATTTTGGTTATCCGAGAATTCTACATCTTTGATCCAGAAACTACAAATATGAACCCATCTCTAGACCTCATAGTTACAACGAATAACATTCGTATTTCTAAGTATATTGGGAAGTTTACGTGGATAATTCGAAGTTCTCTATTGAAACTCGACCAAATAAAAGACTTCAACAACTTTCCTTCTAAAAAACCTTATCATACACAAAACTACTTACAAAGATCCTACTCCACGGATTGTACAATAATATTGGTAAATGCCATGCAGATAACATCTTTATTACTCTCCACTGAAAACTATCCTCAAGAAATAGATTTTACTTACGATTGGGGGAAATGGCTGGCCTACACTCTTTTCAACCAACAAATAAAAATATCACCGGAAAACTCTATTGTCCTGGCTATTACTCAATATGATGCAAAGTCATTTTCTTGGTATGCAGGTTTAAGTCATGACACATTATATAACTCTCCAATGCTAGTTTTTATAATAACCATTTTGCTAGAAAGCAACAAAATTTGGGATGTTTTGTGGACATGTCATTTTTGCCAAGTGGAATACTCGTTATATCTCAGCATG
Organism: Entomobrya cf. arborea Gr-Col-00668; assembly: GCA_034699025.1. NCBI lineage: Eukaryota > Metazoa > Arthropoda > Collembola > Entomobryomorpha > Entomobryidae > Entomobrya > Entomobrya cf. arborea Gr-Col-00668. Next base: position 7,762 of record JAQIWN010004469.1, on the reverse strand, counting down.
AATATTTTTATGGGATCACTGAACAAAACAATAACTTCGTCATACAGTCCAGAAATCAACCACAATCACAAGAATTTTGCAGGAATAGCAGGACTTACGAAGCCAATTGTTTCAGTAGAAATGCATTCAGGACGTGGGGATTTGAGTCTAGGTTTACGCACACAATGTTTTGGATTCGGAAGTGGGTTGGATATGTCTTTACTGTTACGTAAGTTTAAGCCACCACGCGATCGCTACGCTCTTTATAGTTACGACTGTTTGCATCAAAACGCCTTAGCATTTGAAATTGTGGGAGACAAACTTAATCATACAATTTTCTTTCGAGATGCTACAAATTTTGAATGGAGTGTTGTGTATTCAAATACAATAGCTAAATTGAAGCCAGTTTACTACAATTCGTTTCTAAGCGAAATGTTCACAAACATCCAGGAGTATATTTGGATGGACACAATTGGTCTTAGGCCTATTTATTGCGAAAACCAGACAGTATTTCAAGAACGACAAAATATAGTAAATATAATTGGTTTCTCTTTTGATAAAACCACATGGATTTGTATTTTTGTCTTTAGTATCACACTTATTGTATACTTTATAAAATCATCGAGCAGGACGTTTCTAAATGCGTGCTTTGAAGTTGTTCGAATATTTTTGCAAAGAGGCACAACAAAACTAAATTTCGTGAGTACGTTAAGTTTGGTTATTTGCTTTTTCTTGGAATTCTTTTTCTTGACGTCGTTAACTGGAAATATAATTGTACCACCAACACCATATATAAAAGATTCGTTAACAGAATTGTTGCAAGATGGATACAAATTATTTTTGGGAGTATCTGATGACACACTTGGAAGAGCCTCGGTGCGCAATAATTGGTATTTCCAGTTGCTCAATGATTCAGTTAACAGACTTGAAGGGTTTAATCAGGACATTTTAAATGAAGAGAAATTTTGGTGGCCAACAATGTACAAGAGTGATTATAAAGATTTAATTGAGCGGGATAATGAACAGGAACGGCGACTTAAAAGTCATAAAATGATAATGATTGTTAAGACAGAGTCTTTAAGACAATATGGTGTAAATAGTGACTGGAAATCAAAGAAAAGAAGCAAAAATTTGAGTATTTTATGTCATACTGCAGAAAAAACGTACTCAAAAATGGCAGAGATTACATGGATACATTCCAAAATTCGAAATAGAGTTAAGCGTGTTTTACAAATAGTTGCGCATGAAAGTGGAATACGTTTGTTTTGGATTCGATTGAGTATGTTTGTAGATGAGCGGAATATGTTTCATATGACACGGAATGAAACTGAAAGACTGTCTATGCATGATGAACGAACTTTGTCAATATTTATCATCGGTATTTATGGAATATGCTTTGCTCTATTTTGTAATTTGATGGAACATCTATATGCTAAACTTGGAGTTTTAAAGTTTTCGGAGAAAATTACACTACTAATACGTACTTTAGGTAAGTGTAAAATAACTGTTAGTTGGAAAAATAAAAATGTGGAGGTAAATTTACCCAAACAAATTAAAGTCGAAACATTAACTAAAACTGAGTTTATTTTTAAGCTTGAATAAATGTGTAGTTATTCTGTTATTCTTGCTTAAAGCTTTATTTTGGGTAAACTATAACCAATTTTTGTATTATACTTCATTTACGTTTTACAAAATAAATAAAATCACAATCCAAAATATAAGGTCGAATCAAGATACTAGTAAATCTGGATTCTCTAATGAGGCGAACACCGAGCTTACCTATTGACATTTGACAATATTACTTCGTGCTTGTAAATACTTTGAAAAATAAATTCTACTTTTAAAATCAAATTGATATAATTATTTCTATGTATTTTTCCGGAAAATGTATTTGTTTACATGTGCGTCTACAAAATATCTACAAAAACGATCTCTCAAACATTTGAACAAAGTTGTGTTCTCTTTTGTACAAAAACATTTTAAAAACATGACATGACCGAAACAAATGGATATTTAAAAAAATATTCGTAGCTTATGACATCTTTTCAAAAAGCAGATTACTGTTGATCTATTGAATAACTTGTTTTTATAAATTTATCGAAAACAGCTCTCGTCTTATATTTAAAACAAATAATCTTTCATGAAAGCATGACTTAAGCTAAATAAATATAAAGCTTCCATAACAAATTAAAGAAATATGCTTTATTATGCTATAGAATCGATAAAACGAACAATATCTTATGCAAACTTGTACAAAACCAATCAAAATGCAAAAATTTAATCGTCAAGTCTTTCCTCATTTCCTTCCTAAAATTAAATACTTGATCGATTACAGAAACGTTTACGTGCAAGACGATATTTCATTACTATAACAACATGGTTACTACTTAATGTAAATTTTTATACTGGTAAAGATCTTGTCTATTTCAAAAGCAAAAGCTATACATTAGCGAAATTCTAAGAATCTTCTGATAAAAAATATAAAATAACTCAAAATGTATAATTACTGGTCTACTTTGACCTATTTTACTTTATTCGTTAACATAATCAAACCTTTCGAACTCGACGTAAATTGGCTATTACACGATCATTGTACAATTTTAGTAGCTCGAGAAGCCTACACATACCAACCTCACCTTATAAACATGAACCTATCCCTGGATTACATTATAACTCTAAACAATCGGGGGGACAGCAATTCCAATGCAAAATTTACGTGGCTGATTAGAAACTCGGAACTTAACTTTAACATCTTGGGAAGCATCTTGGAAAAATTTGGTTTTAGTGAAAAAAGTTCTATACAAAGTTATCTTCATCGCTCACCTTCTTCAGATTGCACAATAATATTAGCCAAAGCTATGCAACTAAGATCGTTCCTTTATTTTCCAGACTCTACACCATTTGAACAGTTAAGGACCGAATTGTATTTTGCTAATCAATGGGGCGATGGCTTAATCATGTTCATAAAATCAAAATATTATTAGAAAATTCTCTTGTCTTGGCTATTACTCCATATGATCCATTATCATTTTATGATCACGCTATCACCTATCATGACGCCTTGTTAAATTCTCCGATGGTCGTATTTGTAATTTCTGTTTCGTTAAAAGATACATAAATTTTGGATGTTTGGTTGGCATGCCATTACTGCCTAATAGAACATTCACTATATTTCCAGCTTAATATTCTCACTGGAAATCTTAACAGAACAAGAACTGAATTATATATTTCCAAAACTTCGCTACTTATTTATCAAGTCTTAACCGTCGAAATGTACTCTGCAAGTGCACGTCTCGGTAAATATTTACGTTACCAATGTTTTGGAATTTACAGTGGCCGAAATACATCTTCACTATTACCTAAATTTGGGTTTGATCGAAGTATTGATTTCGTGCCTGACTGTTTGCACCAAAATGCTCTAATCTTTGAAATTGTTGGAGAAAAGCTTAACCACTCAGTATATTTTGGAGGTAAGGTTGATTTAGAATGGAACCATGTTTATTCTTCTGCTATTGCACAAATTCCGCCAGTTTCAGCCCTATCGTTAGTTCCAGCTTTTACAAGTATTCAAGAGTACATATTTCTTGATATGGCTGGCACTATACCCACCTACTGTGAAAATCAAACAGTGTTTCAAAAACAAATGCATATTGTAAACATTATTAGTTTGTCGTTTGATTCAATTACTTGGATTATGATTTTGTGTTTAGTTTTGCACTGGTTTTATACTTGACAAAAACTTCGCAAAACACCGTTACCGGATCTTGTTTTGAAGTTATTCGAATTTTTGTTCAAAAAGATATAAGAAAGGTTGAATTTGTTAGACTTTTAAGTTTAGTAATTTGTTTTTTTCTTGAGTTCTTTTTCCTGACGTCGTTAACTGGAAATATTATCGTACCACCGATGCCATACATAAAACAAACGATAACAGAGCTTTTAAGAGATAGATATAAAATATATGCTGGAATAACTCGGATTGCTGATTGACGTGCCTCTTGACCTAATGTGTATATGAAATCAGTAAATGAGACGGTAAATAGTATGGAGGGTTTTAATGGAAATATTTTAAACATGGAAAAATACTGGTGGCCAGTATTGTATATGAATGAGACTTGGAACATGAGCGATCTATTAAAGGAAGAGGAATGGAGACTTAAAAACTGGAAAGCAATAATGTTCACTGGACTAGAGTCGCTAAGGCAAAATAGGATTGATAGTAGTAGGGTATCAAAAGAACAATGCGAAAAATTAAGTCTTTTGTGTCATGCGACGGGAAAAATGTATGCAAAAACTGCAGAGATTGCACTGATTCATTCAAAGATTCGAAAAAATGTGAGAAGTGTTTTGCAAGTTGTGGCTTATGAAAGTGGAATTCGTTTGTTTTGGATTCGTTTGGATATTTTTGTTGACGGAAGGAATGTGTTTCGTATGACACGAAATGAGACGGAAAAAATGTCTATGAGAGATAAACAAACTTTGTCAATATTTGTGATTGGAATTTGCGGTTTATGCGTCGCTTTTATTTTTAGTTTATCAGAATATCTTGTATTTATTTTAGGTGAATCAATGTTGCGGCAATCTGTGATTGAATTACGACAGTTTATTGAAAAAAATATATAAATTTGTTGTACAATAAAACATATATCCGAGTACGAAAAAAGGGACAACGACAGCTACTTAAAACGAATACAAGTTAATGAATTAACGGAGCACAAAAATGAATTGAAAGACTTAAAATATTACAAACAAATAAATATTTAAGTGTTAATCAATAAATTCGAATCACATTATTGAAAGATACCACATGCAAAAACCGTATACATAATTATGCCATACACATATCATACAACAACATATAAAACCATAACATTTTAAAGCAACAGTCTAGCAAAAGTATGATAATTAGTTTTTATGTAATTTGGAAATTATTTTGTAATTTTAATGATATATTATATTAATACAATGAATTATAGTACACTTGACAGCAAAATTGTGCAACAGTTAAAACTAGTTGGTTAAGTCTGGGTAGTTGGTTCTATTTTTAAATAAAATTCATTTGATATATATTTTATTGTACTCTATCAATAAGCGATATAAATTTAGAAAGGTAATTAATTAAATGGATTGTTCAAATGCTTTAAAGTTTGACCTTTTTTCAACAAAATAGAATTTTTCACAGACGATCCGTTAAAAATATGCTTTGTTCTCTTCTTGGCTTTTTTTTGAAGTCAAGCAGCAGCATCAGCTGTTGTTGTGGGTTTTTCATCAGCTGTTTTTTTCGGAGCCAGTTCAATCGTTTCTCTTTTCTTTCGACTGAAAAAAAAACTGTTACATTTTTTAATGTATTTTAAGAAGCGATTACTTCTACTACGTTACTAATTGTTTTTTTTTTATAATTAAAAATGGAAACATTAGAAGGTTATCCACTTTGTTTAATTTGCAATTCATCATTAGTAACTGCTAGTGATCAAGAGGAGGAGAAAATTAAACTAGAACCCGAAACCTGTTTTGATGAAAATAATGATAAGCAATCTGTCCTAATTTTTGTGTTGTGTACAGTACTGGAAATACCTCAAAGTGAATTACTACAACTGAAAGAAAAGTTAACTGACCATTCTTTATTATACGCCTGTTATTGTGAACCCTGTACAAAGTTAATTTACTCTGCAAAGCATATCTACACACAAATATTGGAGATAACCCAAAAATTCCGGGAAGTTCAGAAACAAATTGTGGAACACATTTCACACAACTCAACAGTTAAAAATCTTAATCATGATCATGATGGGGTCACAGCCATGTTGGATTTCTTTAAAATATTTTTGGACAAACGTAACCACTTAAAATTAAGATATAATTCAATCTAATTCTAACCATTTTCCCACTAAAGTACTCACATAATTTAATTGCTTTGCTTTGGCTTTATATTCTTTTAAAAAAATTATAGATAACTTCAATGGATTTGGTTATCCATTTGTCGTGGAGAAAATTTCAACAAACAGCTTATCATTCTTATCATCACCAAGGTCAACAGAATGTAAAGAGGAATTTGACCTGAACCTGGAGTCATCAGCAGAGAACCAGGTAATAAAAGAGGAACCCTTTTCTGAAGATGAGGAATTCCAAATCAGTGACCATGATGATAACTCTTCAAATGATGATTACCACCAATCTCGGAACTCCACCACCACCACCCCAGCTAGTGAAGATGAAGAAGAAAAAAGTGAAAGCGAACCCGACTCAGAATCCGATTTCGAACTTCCAAAGAAAATTCCCAAAAGAAAACCCCCAACACCTCCACCATCTCAAGTCAACAAGGTCAAGACCAAAGTAAACCGGAAGTCAAAGTCAACTTCTTCTTCAGAACATCCACAAAAAGTGAAGGGGATACCTGGCTTAAACAATAAAAAATCAAAATTCACCCTCCTCTACCCCAACTACCCCCACAAACGCGTACTAAACCCCACCACAAAAAAGTTCCACTGTTGTGAACCCTCCTGTTCGAAAAGCTATTCAAAGAAGGAAACTCTAGAGCGCCACATAATTACTGTCCATCTTCAAGATAATTTTTACAAGTGCAGTGAGCCATCCTGTGGGAAATCTTATGCTTCACAAGAAATTTTTAAAGATCATCTCAGTTGGCATAAAGGGATTCCCAGATGGAAATGTGAAGAAAAGGTCAAGGTCACCACCACGACCCCTGACGGTGATCAGGAAACTTTGGAATGCCCTGAAGCATATTTCTCAAGAAGAAAACTAAATCGTCATGTACAACAAGTGCATTTGAAGGACAAACCATTTATTTGTGAAATTTGTGGAAAGATTTTATCTTGTCCAGATTATTTATCAACTCATAAATACGCTCATCATAAAGATAAGCTTAAGAAGAAAAGTGGGACTGAAACTGAAACTACTTCCGGTTTACCGAAGGACTACATTTGTAATTATTGTGGAATGGGTTTTAGAATAAAATTAGGACTACAAGTGCATATCAATCAGTTGCACGAAAAAACTGTGGGGAAATTTGCGTGTCAATTTTGTGACTACAAATTTGTTGGAAAGATTTTATTAAAGCAGCATTTGTGGGCGAAACATGATAAATTTAGTTTGGAAGGTTATCAGCCACCGACAAAGAAATATTTGAGGTTGAGTGAGAGGCGTTATCAGTGTGATGTGAGGGGATGTCGGAAATGGTATGCGAAGGAGGAAGCTCACAAGAAGCATATGGAGGAGAAACATGGAGGTGGTGGTGGGGGAGGGAATGTGGAGGGGAAGAAGGGAACTAGAACTGCGGTTGATTACGATTTTAAATGTGAATTATGTGGAAAGGGATTTCATGACAGGTGTAAATTGGATTATCATATGGAACGACATAGAAACAAGGAGAGTAAACCATTTAGTTGTGAAATTTGTGGGAATAGATTTGCTACAATGGCTTATTTGAAAATGCATAGGTGGAATATTCATAAAATTCCGATGGAGAAGGCGAGAAAAAATAAGTAAAATTGTATTTATCTTTTTAAAAATAGCTTAGATTAATATTATGTAAATTTTTTTAAGCTCAATAAATAAAAATTAATAACTTATTTAAATATTCGATTCAGACGTGCACAAGTTCGGTCGGGTCAAAAGGGGTCAAATATTTTTTTGAAAAAAGGTGTCATAAGCCGGCTCGCAAAGCTTCGCTTTGCGAGCCTTTAGAGTGCTCTATATATATACTAGCAGTAAGCCCAAGAACCCAGGTCCTTGATTGTAGGGATGAGAGCTTCGAAATTATTCTAGT
>JAQIWN010004468.1:0-11195 GCA_034699025.1 Entomobrya cf. arborea Gr-Col-00668 | reverse complement strand
TTAGGTGAGTTTGTAGAAACATCATACACAAAATTGCGATTTTGATGTGTTTTTTTGTCAACTTGTCATCAATTTTATCTTAAGGACAAGTGACATTCTGACACGACATAGACATTGACATGTCAATTGTCAATGTCAAAAAAATCACCCATCAGACAACTGACATATATCCGTGTCATGACATGTCAGTTGTCTTATGACATTGACAACCTGAGCAACCCTAATTATTATTATTTTTGGGCTAAAATTCAAAAAATTCTTTCTATGCCTATTTTTGTTAAGCTTATCGAATTATGTAAAACGGTGAAAGTTTTGGCCAAAATGGACCACCCTGAAGAAACTTATGACCGGTCAAAGTTGGTCAAAAAAAGTCGATAATTTTCGACATCTCATTTTCGAAGTTTAATAACTTCAACATTTCTTAGTGTTAACCAACAATCAATATATCATTAGAAACTGTATAGTTTACTGATTCTATGGCACATATGGCATAGCCCAATTGCGTGGCAGTGTTGCTTTTATTGGGTGATAACTACGTGGGGGAGGCCAAAAATGTTTTTAACAGCTTATGCACGGAGGGAACACATCAAAACTAAACAACCAATATGTCAATAAAATTGCCTTAGATCACTCTATAGTTGATGCAGAATTACTCATTGTGCAATTACTCATTGTGCAATTACTCAGCTCAAAGAACGAATGAACTAATACAAAAGTCAGAAAAAATGCTAGCCACATGAGGCTGATCAGATTTTTGAACCAATTTAATTTAGGTTATGCACAGAGGCAACTCAACCAAATGAAACGTACAATATATCAATAGAATTGCCGTGCATTACTCTATAGTCGATGAAGAATTATTTGGCTCATTCGTTCTTTGAGCTGAGAAATTGCACATCAAAGAAAATGGTACCAAGTAGGTACCAAAAAGTCACAAAAATTAATATTTTTCAGTCTACAGAAAGAATTAGCCAATTCATTCTGCGTCAACTATAGAGTGATCTAAGGCAATTCTATTGACATATTGGTTGTTTAGTTTTGATGTGTTCCCTCCGTGCATAAGCTGTTAAAAACTTTTGGCCTCCCCCACGTAGTTATCACCCTATAAAAGCAACCCTGCCACGCAATTGGGCTATGCCATATGTGCCATAGAATCAGCAAACTATACACTTTCTAATGATATATTGATTGTTGGTTAACTCTAAGAAATGTTGAATTTATTAAACTTCGAAAATGAGATGTCGAAAATTATCGACTTTTTTGACCAACTTTGACCGGTCATAAGTTTCTTCAGGGTGGTCCATTTTGGCCAAAACTTTCACCGTTTTACATCATTCGATAAGCTTAACAAAAATAGGCATAGAAAGAATTTTTTGAATTTTAGCCCAAAAATGACCCTTATAATAACTTGTCCTTTGTCTAATTTGTCATTTAATAACTAATAAATAATGTAAGCAACGAAATGCATTCCATACCTGATTGAAAGCATTTTCTACAATTTTCGCTTAAAGATATTGCATACTTTTTCTGATATCAGTTGAATGTAAAATTTTAATTCATTTTCGCAAACATAAATTGTCGAATTTGATCACGTCTAAGTCCCGTAACCTAGTCCAAAGTATGAGCATCTTTAAAAGTTGCCTAAAAAGAGATACTATAGCAAATATCATGCAAATCAAAGCCCGAAACAAAAGTAAAAAAGTTAGCGGAACATGTGATTTTATCAGTACAAGACAACCAAAAATATGTAATTATAAATATATAGTGTTAAAGTTATCGCAATATTTTGTTGAAACAAATATACTAAACCTCTTTAGCAAAGTTTACATTGTGTTGGTGCTTCTGTGCAATTAGTTTTAGTTTTATATATTAACTGTAAAACCAAACTGCGTCACTGGTAATTTCATTGTATTTGACCAAGCTCTTAACCTAATTAATTTTCGGAAGCTGGCGTGTGCTTTCGGTTCTTACAAGCAAAAATCTTTTGCAGCGGCACAAAAACACTGTTAAATTTTAAATACAAATGCTACTGCTTCAAAATAAATAAAAATGGCTTTCAACATTTAAATTTACTAAGCATTTACGAATTAATTTTCATAACATTTATTTCTGAATTACTTGTAAACATTCAATATAAATTACTCATATGAAGCATAAGCAAGTACTTTGAGGCATACTGCTTGCTTAAAAAGTAAAAGAAAAACATGCGGCTTATTTTAAATATGTTGCAACTTACAAGTTATTTTTAAAATGTAAAAATATTCAATTAATAAATATCCCTAGTAAATTTTCTCGACCTCTTGGATTAAACCTTCCCTGCTAGAAATCTCGTAATCTCGAGTCATTCTGTATTCTGCTTGTAAGTACCTTAAAATAAAAAAATATCCTTAATTTGTAAATTAATTAAGTTGATCAGATATTACGACGACAAAGAGGTTCACATGGCATCGATAACCGTTTTATAGCATTTCGTCTAAACCATCCAAGCCATCTTCAAATGTCCTGTTCTTAAACACTTGTAACTCTATTTAGTAGCTTAGGAAGATTGTTCCTTTTTCTATTTAATTTTTTTGTTTAAACGTTTTAATCCTAGCATGGGTGAATCCACAGCTAAAATTTTAATTGGTTTTCTATTTCAGTTGTGTTCTGCACAAATAAGTAGATTGTCACAATCAAAAGCTATTTATCAATTCGAAAATTTATTTGGCCCATTTATGATTCATAGTTCCTGGTGTCACGTTCATTTAGTAAAAACGCCGGAAATTCAATTTTATTTTTCACCTGGACATTCCTTGAACACCACAATATCCATGGATAATTTAAACCTGGTTGACTTTTCCTCACTGGAGTTGGTCAGTGGAACTTTGGACAGTGTCGGTACACCGAAATTCAATTCCAAAAATCTTTCAATTGTCTTTGCAGACGACCGGAACATTACTAATAACGATCTTGAATATTCTTTCTTAAAATTCCAGCGTTTAGCTTTTCCGAAGTGTATTTTATTTATTTTTATGTTTGCTAAGGACAGCCAAATTGAGCAAAACAAAGAAGGCAAACGTTTCGCTTATTTTCCAATTTCCACAGCATTTTGGGCAGTAAAAAGATTCTACTTCGTAGAACGAGTTTATTATTATGGTTGGACTGAACCTCGTAATTTCCATGTGTTGCATGTGACCACGTTTGAAACAAATGAAGATTTTAACCTGTTAAATTGGGAAACTCGTAGTGTTTTGCAAACGAATGTCGAATTTAATAACCCATTTATGTGGATTTTAAACTTAAACGTCTCAAAATACTACAACGAGTTAAAGACTTACTACGTTCCAGAAATTTATGAAACAACTAAAGTTCTAACGTTCTGCTATTACTGCATTTCTCCGCAGTTAAAAAACAGATTTTTGGAAGGTTTGTTGCCGACGGGAAAATATATTTTAGTGGCTGTGAAAAACTTGAAGAAACTACAAGCAGAAGTTGGACATCCAAAATTTTGGAAACTGACTGCCTTTGAAGACGTAGATTCATTTCACGTAGAGAAATATTTAAGTTTGAGAAACTTATTTATTTTACCGAGAAACAATACGCTTATATTTCGTTTCGCAATAGCATCAATACTTTTAAAATCTGCTAATGCAACTTTGTTATCTTTTTCATGTTCTTTTAAAGGATGGGCTAATTTAAATTGTCCAATCTTAGGATCATATCCTCAATTTGTACCCGAAAGTCGTGACACATTTAATTCTCTAAAGGAAGCAGTGTACTATTCTGGTCATATACGACAAAGTGGATACAACTTTTTGACTTGCTATTTTTATGACTATCGGTCCTGGGGTTTTTATTTGGAGCCATTTCAAGTTGAACTTTGGATTACAATAATTGTGTACTTGCTTATACTAGCCTGTTTCGTGCATGCAAGTCTAATTGTGCGAAAAATGAATAAAAGCGATTTCAGTCCATACTTTTTCGCTTATTCATCTATGATGGAATATGCATACGGAGTTTCTAGCTACGTTTTTGAGATTCCCACAATGAGAATCATGATTGGTTTGTGGCTACTCTTGTCTGGTATCTTTACAAATGCCTATAAGGGAATAGCAATTACTGGTGTAACAGCACCTAAGTCGAAGTCAAGTATTGAGAGTTTTTATAATTTAATCAATTCTGAAATTTTTGATATGGATGATATGCATCTTCAAAAAAGTTATGAGTTTAAAGTTTACAATGATCTTCCACCAGTAGACGTTAGTGCTTGGAAAATGTTAAACTTTTCGACAATGAAAAATCTGCGTACTGGAATTTCAAACCGTTCTATAATTTATGATAATAATTTTTTGATGTTTGGTCTTTCACCACTTCAGATAAGTGCAAGCGATGAGGCGTTCAATTTACTAACTTTTCGAAATCAAAATCCTAAAAATGAAACCAATTGGAAATATTTGAAGCTATTTAAACTCATTTTTACTCTTAGCAATACAAATATATACGAAATACCGATGCCAGAAAGCTCGTCAACGTATGCTCATTCATATGAGGTAGCGATTGAACGCGAAATAAAAGATTGTTCAAAGAAAGTTATTTATGTTTCTGACGAAAACAAAATTACTAGAGACTATGAATACTATAGTAGAAACTATTATTACAAAAGGTTTTTCAAAGGGAAGGACACAATTATTCACAAAACGGTTTCGTGGGAATTTGAGAATCCAAGAGGATCTAAAATAGTGGATGTATTTAGGAAGATTGTAGAAAGTGGAATATACGGTCAGTTGGAGTGGTTTTATCAAAGGCAGGACTATTCTGGAGTGCGGTTGGAGTATACAAGGTCCCAGGTTGACAAGTCGTATTTGCTCGTAAGACCATTGGATCTCAATTCCAATTTATTGACATTATTTTACTTATTTTTAATTGGGAATGCGATATCTATCATAGTTGCTGTAAATGAAGTCAACAAAACCAACACTCTGATATTATTCATTTTGCAATGGCTCAAGTCTATGGTTGTTAGTACTGCAAATGATTGTGTTTTTAAATTCAGATATGTTAGCGGCAAAATTATAAAGGTTTTTAATAAAATAAGAATGGACCACAAATATTTAATTATACATATTTTAAAGAAACTATTCTACAGAACCCTTATTCGAAAAACATTATGTCTGAACCCTTCAGGATAAAAGTTTCATTAAAAGTAAAAATCTCAAATTAATAAAAATACCCAAAGGGCCAATTTGTTTTTTTAAATCAAAATTTACGTTTGTTGCTATTTTTATGCATGATCGTCCAACACATTTAACTTAACTTGAAATTAATTCTCTCTGCTATGTCGTTCGTTTGAAATATTCCGTTTTATTCGAATTTGAAGTTTATGTACTTATTATGCAGCACGTGGAGTAGATGTGATACAGGCATTACTTAATTGGGATAGATATTGATTTATATTCTAGCCGTGAAATAAAATGATTAATTATTGGAATCATTTTTCTAAATATTTTGGACAGAATGCAAAGGCTACAGTATTTAATAGTAATTAAGGAACTTATTTGTGAAATTGTGGCCTAATGTTTTACGAAAGACATTTATCAAATTAAGTTTACATTTTTGTGTTATGTAGTAATTAATAAAACTGCATTGTAAGATTTGTCATTGAAACACTTAATTACCCGCCGGTTGTATCGTTTTTAAACTAAGTTTCAGCCCAAGTCTAACAGAATTCGTTATGATTTTCATCTAAAGTTGTAATATCGCTTGAATGTATCATCTGAAGCGAGTTTATAGGTTATAAATTGCTTAATTCTATCACTGATTTGGATTTATAATTTCAAACATACACTTACTCTAATAGTGAAGGCAATGGCAGCCGCAAATATTGTTGTACTCAGAATTAGAAGAAAAAATTGTAGCATTTTAAAACTATCCATTACAGAAGAGTTATCATAATTTGCAAAAAGGACAGAATACAGGCAGTGTTAAATATAAAAAAATACCAATTCTAAAGCAACTCGTAGCTGTTTGCAAAGTTTCAGTGCTATTTTGTTTGATAGAGGAGAAACTTAAATAGGTTGACTAGCACAAGAAACTGTTATAGGAAATAGGAAGAAATTAGATAGAAATAAAAGCTAGGCAGTAGATTCTAGCAGTCAAAAACTTGGGTAAAGGGCGTGCGGCTTTGATTTCCGGAGGAGACAGTCTTTTTTCTAATGTGAAGCCCATCCTCCAAGGCTTGTCGGGCAGTTAAGTAAGGGAATGAGATATAGACTGACCTTTGAACAAAAATTGATGCAGTATTCCCACCCCAGAAACAAAGGGCAACACCAAATATGACAAATATGAATCTCCTCTAACTGTCGCGGCCACTTGCACAGGGAACCCTGGGGTGGTAAGAGCCGTGTTATCTTTGATTGGTACTTACAATGGGCCTACCCCAATGTATCATCGAATTAATACATGAAATTTATATAATCTGGTGTAGTTTTTTGTGCTGATTCTGAAAATATTTGTCATTTTCCCGAATGCGCAAGTTTGTAATTATCAGCTGCATTTGTTTGGGGCGAACGCACATTTTTTATCGTTGGTAGTAAGTGTGAAACGAAGCAAGCGTCGAGAGAGGAGCTTTTTTGTTCCAAGTTCACTGCTTATGCAAAATAATACTGGCGCTCACTCAGGTAAACAAACACAGCTGATAATTACAAACTTGCGCGTTCGGGAAAATGACAAATATTTTCAGAATCAGCATAAAAAACTACACCAGATTATATTTTCATATATTATTTCGATGATACATTGGAGTAGACCCATTGTTAGTGTACGACCTCGACAAATTTAATTCAAATAAACTTAAAGGTAATTACACACTCTTGTCTGTGATATGAGGTTATCCAATATAAAAGTTCAAAGCTAATGGGTGATGATAGTCAAAAGGTGTGAACGATGCATGGTGTCAAATGGTAGGGTGTACAAGAAGTCAAGAGTGGTAAAGTGTATGGGTGATTAGGGCTGGTAACGGACAACACTGATTGTTATCACAATAGGTTCAAAACATACCTGCTAAACCTAAGCGTCTGCTAGAAAAACATGTAGGTTGACCAAATTATGATTTATTTGCTCGATATTTATCCCCTAGTAAATTAGCTAAAGGAGCTATATTATACATTTTATATGAAGAAGTTTTCTTTAGAATATATAAAATGACGAGTTCACGATAATATCATAAACGACATAATATAGGCGAAATACAAAACTTGTAGGTTATCAGCAAATTTAATTGGTGGGGAGAATTTTAGTTCATTCGAGGAAATCGCGAACATAAAGCATTGCTACCAACATTTATAATCAAACATCGTTATTTTCAATGCGACTACGAATATCAAACCAGGAAATAGTTACAACTAGACCAATTCCAAGTCACTTTGTTTTTGTCGGAAATTTTCTCGATTGGATGAAAAACAAAACCAACAATTTTAATGGCCTGGCTTAAAACAAGACTGTTATAAAAATAAATCTTTATGTGACTGTTTTATTTAAGTAAATAATATTTTAAAACTGGGACAAATAAATTGGATCGTTTTGAGTCAGAATTTTATATTTTTAAGTACTTTCTCTAATTTCGTTGAATACCTTGCAGAGGCAACAGAAGTGGATTTACGAACAAATACATGTGCTTTCGAGTATACAGATGTAGACATTGTGGGCAATGTGGCTGCCAGTACAATACATTCCCTGAGCACGAAAATACACATTTTGTGTGTTTAAAAAATACAAACTTGAGAATTTTTGAAACGTAGGCCCAACTTAAGAAAAATAATTTCTCAAGAAAGTGTTTTTGAATAAAGGGCCAAGAAATGGTGTAAATGGCAACACGAAAGTCTTTCTAGTCATAATTCTATTAAGACAGTTCATAAAACGACAACAAAAAAGAAATTTAATTTATTTATTTCAGAGTGTTTTAAGATATTCCTTAGTTTTGAAAAGAAGTATTTACTACGTAATTCATTTTCAAAATAAATCAGTTGTCGAGCATATGTATTTATTCCTTACTTAAATATCTATTGGTTAATAGTAGGTTTATATTAGTTGCTCACACCAATAATTTTATTTAGTTCTTATGTTACTTGTTTACTCAACAAAGGGTTACCTTTTCAAAAGTTAAAATCATAATTTAAGTATACTTATATGTTTTGGCTTTATATATTTCAAGAAAACAGACACGTTAAGTTTTGTCCGAATAAAAATTTATTTACGAATGACCAGTTTTCTCTGTTTTTTGGTTAACAAATCTTGACAGCAAAATACTTCCTTGCAAAACTATACGAATATGTTAAGTTGTTTAAGTTATAACAAACTGTCTTTTGGAAAGCACAATGTAGCTTAGATAAGTAATTTACAAGTTTTCAAACAAAAACAAAATTTGACTTTATTTAGTTTTACACGGAAAGTACTTAATATTTATCTGCTAATAGATTCGACATTTATAAAATTAAAACTTTGTTTAAGTATTAATTCTGAATGTGTCCCTTTCATAGTAAAAACAAATCTAAATAAATCCAACAACCTCTATGTGCTTATGCGTGGAAACTTATGAAAACATAGTTAGCAAAATAATCAAGTGTAATTATTTAAATACTAACTGTCAAAATTCTGAAAATAAACAACAATTTTCAAACAAAATACCATATTTAACCTAAGGTTTTTTCCACTTTACACTCATTCGGGGTTTGAAAGAGTATCTAGAAAAGTATGAAGCCACCAAAATCCCCAAATCTAAAACTTAGTTCCCGTTTTTTGTATCAAAAATATTTGGCACTTAAATCTACTTCGAATCCAACTATTACCAAAATGAAGTTTAACCAGTATTTAGAAACAGAGAATCTGCTCAAAGTGAACACAAAACTAGTTGAAAAACTCAACTGCTTACCTATTAGTATTAACCAAAATTCAGTGTCGAAATCCAACAGCAAGAATTTGTATACAGGAATTAGTGAAATTAAATTAAAAACTTTAAAACTTAAGAGTAAAATTTGTGTTTTATTTGCAGTGCTACAAATAATACAGTTATTAAAGCCCCCAAAAACGTATAAAATGAACAAACAAAATATGATTTTTGATAAAATTCTTGGCTGTTTAGGAACTGGAATTCACGTAGTGAGCAGCTTTAGTCTTTTAATAATGCATCAAAAAAACTTTCAGTTATCTCAATATCTAAACAGTATACTAAACTTTAAAGCCAAATATTCGCAACCCATATTTAAGTCTCGTTCTCTTAACGGAACCTCAATTAAAAGACTAATTCCGGTTATTATGGTCAATGCAATTACTATAGCCCCATTCTTTGTTCTAACTTTTCATCTGTTGGATCCATGCAAACCTTCGTTAATTGGTTACTTTTTACTGATTGAATGCTTTTGTGACTCTGCGAGCTACTCTACGTTCCAACTGATAACAACCTATTTAAATAGAGGAACAATTTTATTTGGGAATTTAGTTGTAGTATACTTTGGTACTGCTTGCGTTATATACGTTTGCACAACAATTAATATGACTTCAATGTTAGTATTAAAAGAAAATTTACAACTTTTTTGGACAAGGTTAAAAAATACAACTGATTTTTTCCATGATTCGATATTATACAGAGAACTTAAACTGCAAAACAATTTAGCAAACGACATCCAGAAACAATATTTGGCAGTTGCGATGACTTCAGCTATTATCAGTTTTTCTGTTAGCTTGTCTCTTTTGATAAGATCAGACAGGTTTATTCAGCACGATAATAAAATGCTTGTTATGCTAACACTAGGCATGTTTGTGTTTGACACTGTAAGTTATCTTTTACTTATTCTGGGTGGTATGGTAGCAGTTCACTCAGAGTCCAAAAAAGTCCTTGAAAATGTCAAGAATTTGAATTGGTGCTTTCATAAGAACAAGGATAGAAAATGGGCTCACAGGTTTTGGAAATCTTGCACAATTTTAAGAATCAAATTTGGTGACAACCACTATTTGGAGGAACAAACGCCTTTGCGATGCATTAGTTGTGCTGTTGATTTGACTGTTCAAATATTACTATTGACTAGGGTAAAATAATGTATATTTGTTTAAAGGAAAATAAATATCTGACTTTAAAGTGTTTTGTTTTTAAGTTCAAATAAATGTATCTGATAATGCGTGATAATGCATTAACTTACATTGCAGTTTACATTCAAGATATTCTCGGAGCAATTATGATAAAAATTGGTGTTAATGTTTTAAAAGAATTAAAATTAAATACGCTCATTTTTAACTATCGGCTCAAACTTGTATCAATATATATTTTATTTGTTTTATGTTGGTTTATGGTATTACTCATTAACTTGCTTTGGAAATAACATAATAAAACAATAAATATTGCACGTAAAAATTCTTCAAATCGATTTATTACTTGGTCCAAATTTTTCATTTGCATTTTTATAGATTCTTTATTTGATGAAGAAAACATTTATTTTAATATTTTCATATATTATGAACTGGTACAACTGAAATCATGTAAGCTTTACTGCGGACCAGACCAAACGTACCATTCAGGCAACACAAAGGACGTGGAGGAACAAGAAGGAAAAGTTTTCCTTCTAGTTTTAACGCAGTAATTAGTTACTCTCAGTCGGTTTGTTTGACTGATTGTATTTCAAAGGTCAAAATGTCTTCGAACGATTATAACGAAATTTGATACCTATAAACCAGTGACTTAGGGCTGACAGTGGGGTCCAAAAGTTAAGGGCTCCGAGTTGGATGATGAACGTTGTTCAGATTCGACTTCAGGTTAAAGAGGCAAATATTATATGATTGGTCTGCCAATCCAAGGCCTGATCTGGGTAGTTTAGAGGGAGAATGCGATACACACTGACCTTTTAAAAAACAGAGGCAAGGTACAAAGTGTGGAACCTACGCGTCCAGCAACGGGGGGCTATGGGGTAAAAGCGATGCCTAAGTTGAATCTCCTGTAACAGTTGGCCCTAGTAAAAATTACATATCCACTGTATGTCAATTCCAAGGAACCTGTCGTAACAAACTATTAAGATAAAATCTACTAGTGTAAGAAAGAACTGCAGTAAAGAAGCCAAAAAATATCATTACAAATGTCTAAGGACGAATCCTATTAATTTATTAAGTGCCAGAATGGTACTTTATAAAATCGATGGGTGATGATAGGGGAGAAAAGTCTGTCCGTCTGTCTG
>JAQIWN010004467.1:0-11196 GCA_034699025.1 Entomobrya cf. arborea Gr-Col-00668 | reverse complement strand
TATTTAGTTACGGGGCCTGTCGTCGAGTCATTTACCCGAAGGAAAACAAGGACATCAATTATAACACTTAATACACCCGACGGACTAACTACTTTGGCTACAACCCTTTCCATTACTGAATATGACCTGAAGCAAACTCTCTTTTCGGTGGAGTGTCATAATGTGCCCCTTGATATGATTTCCTCCGTACCCCATATTTTACGAAGAACACTTGAAATGCAAATCCACAATGACTATGAATTTGACTATGAAAGAATGTGCAAAATTGTGGAGAAAGCTTATCAACAAGAAATGACTCTCTTGGAGACCCTAATCCATGAAAAAATTGCGCATGCCATTATCCCGGATTTCCTCTATCTAGAAAAAGATTCTGACTTGATGTTTGACAGAAGAGTGAATCATGCTTATACAATACATCATTTCTTGAAACAGCCGCCAGAATTCTGGAAACATGTTATTCAAGGAATACTGGACTCGCAGTGGACAACAATAGGTGCTGTTCCAAGCAGTAGTTATGAGGAAAAGTTAAAGGAAGAGGAGGAAGAAAGAATTAAAACGAGAATGAAGGAGGAAAATATTAAAAACACTAAAAAACTGGCGCAGAGATACAAGGCAGCTAATAAATATTTCCAGAAGGCTCCGCCCATGGAGCTCCTGGAACACTATCCATTACCTTCGGTGAACTCCATTGGATTTACGAAAATTAGTAGAAAGGATAATCCTAGATGGGCACAAGGCACATTATGCAACTTATATGTAGATGACATCGAGTCCAGTTACGTATTTCTGACAATTTTGATGGACACCAGTGAGCTGACTCTGGAAGAAAAGAAATATTTGGTTTTGTTTGCCGATGGGATTTTGAACTCGCCATTTTTAGACAACTCGGATCAATTTCACACAGCAGAGGAAATGAAGTTGAGGATGGAAAATGATTGTATTCAATTTGAAACATTTTTTGGGTTGGAATGGCACGGGAAACTAGAGGACAGGACTAGATTCTCTTGTGGAAGCTATCCACATCTCTTCTGTTTGAGGTTTCTTTTGGACGTGACTAAAATGAGGGAGGGATTTTATTGGGCTCAGAATCTACTCTGGAATACTAAATGGCAAGCGGATAAATTGAGACAAACTTGTATTAAACTGGTCAAGGATATTGACAACGAGTTAAAAACTTTGGGGCCTGTGATGACACGTAGCATGTTGGTTGACTCGCTTTATTTGATGAATAGTGTGCCAAAATGTATCAGTTTGGTACGACAATCAACCTTTCTACGGCGAATTGCTGAGGGATTACCCAAAAGCACTAGAAAGATTTCCAAAATGTTGGAGGGGATTAGAATGACAATTTTAAGGCCGGAGAATATGACCGTTCATGTTGCAGGGAGTATAAAGAAAATGGAGTTTAATTTGGCAACGGATCCCAATGAAACAAATACAACTGAAGGGGTAGCCCAACTTTTTAAGAAAACTTTTGACTATACAGGTTGGCACTGGGGATATGATACAAGGAGACTTTCCAATGGTCCCGACACAAATTGGATGAGAAGCTCGGAATGCATTGCGAAGTGTTCGAGAGAGCAAATCCTAAGAATGACGCTGCCTGAAGGGCAACAGGATGTTGAAGAGGCGGAGGCACAAATTGGATGTTTAATTCAGGCGGCTCCTGGGATTCGTTCTTTTCAGGATCCAGATTATCCTTATTTGCTGGTAGCCATTCAATATTTTATTCAGTCGGATTACGGTCCGTTTCAAAGGGAAATTGTGGGCGCGAAGTTGGCTGAAGAAGTGGACATTCGAGTGAGTCCTTCAGAAGGTCTCCTCTACTTTGAGATGAGACATTGTCAAAATATTGCTTTGGCTTATAGCAAGGCTTACGATATAATAGCAAAGCACTGTAAAATGGGGGAAGCTGGTGGTACAAAGACCTCTTTACAAGCTGAAGGACCGGGAATGCAAGTGAGCATTTGGGATGAGATGCTTTTGAGCTCGGCCAAAAGTTCCATGATTTTTGGGTTAACTATGGAAGAAAATACGCCTAAATATGTGGCTATGCTAAGTTTGTTGTCGCACTATAAAGGGTCTTCACAACTTGGATCTGCGAGGAGAAGGTTAATGAGCAAAATTGCGGAAGCTACAATGTCACAAGTTCAGCAAGTCACTGGGAAGTATTTGAGACCGTTATTTTTGGAACCTTGTACATGCGCAGCTAGTGCTCCGAAAGAGAAAGCTATTCCAATTATCAAGGAGCTCATGGAGTAAGCAAATTACATTTTAATTACTATCATTTAGGCTCATTCAATGAATTATTATTAAATATAAGTATTTTCTATTTTTTCAGACGTTGCGGTAAACGCCTGACCTTGATACCTCCAGTTGAGCAATCCGCTCTGGCAAGTTATAACCAGTAAAGCTCAATGTTCAACTAAAATAATTCAACAAGATGAAATAAATGAATAGTGGTAATTTTACTCTTTATAAAATCATATGCCATGTTTTTCTTTATTCGTTTGTATTTTTTCTGTACATATCACCATTCTTAGACCTTTTTTTAAATTCTGAAAATGAACATTTTGTTGGTTCTTAAAAATTTGCACACATCACCATTGCACAAAAAGTCTTCATAATCCACATCCACATATACGCACACTTTCATTAATTCTCTAACTGTCTAGTATACTCCTGTAGCTTTCCTTAACAATTAGTTATATAACATAACAATATCTTTATCATAGATTTAATGACATTTGCGCGTATCAATTACAAAACAAGGAACAAAGTCACGCTGTAACTTTTCAAAGTTTTTTTTCTAAATGATCTTTGTTTAATCATCTATTTTTTAAGCCGCATTCTTATTTAGAATAATACCCATACATCAATTCCTCTAATGTATATTTATATTAAGTTTTCGCAATACCTTCCGACATTTAATTAGTACTTCTCGCAATTTTAACTTTTACGTTATCATATAATATTTTTTCGCCTGATTATATTTTTTAAATCCTAGAATTTTAACAATACATTTTTATTTTATCTGATTACCCACCCGGTTAATAGTATAATATGTATTTCGTATTTTGTAGTTATCTGTAAATAACAATTATAGCTTCTCTTGATTTGATATTACAATGGGGTTTCAAATTGCAAGCCTAGCTATTATTTTGAATGGCTGACATGTACGTAACAATTTGTTTTCGAAACATGAATTGTTACAATTACAATTTGTTTTATAAGTTCAACAATAACAGTAAACGACTCGTCTCGTAATAGGTTTATTTTAAGCCGCTATATTATTTTTGTATACAATAATAAATTCAAGTTTGCCTGCTTTCACCTTTGAACCTGTAAATTGCATTAGTTTTTTTTTACAAAATGTCATAAGTATGCCTATGTCGATTTATGTACTGAATTATATTTTCAATCAACTGATCTGGACCAATCTAGTTTAAATTGCATTTACAAATGACTTATCCATGGTCCAACTTCACTTATAGGTCATTTAAATCATGGATGGGGTTCGAAATCATTTGTAAATGCTTTTGTGTGAAACTGTCAAATCAATTGATTAAAAATTCAGCGTGAACAAATTATACATCTTGCTTATCACAATATAAGGCATATTACAAATATAATATTTCGACATCAAACCCAACAATAAAAATGTACGTGTTAATATAATCCGTTACAAAATTCCTGATTATCCATTTTTTCTTCCCTGATGATGATACGGAGAGTGTTGAAAGGGGAAGATCTTAGTTTTGGTTCAAGGATATTTTTAAGTAGATGACTAACTGCTAATAGCTGTGGCTCTGACATATTCTTTATATTCATCGTATTAAACCGGCAATTATGTGTGAGAATAAGCAAAAATAAAATTCTTTTTTTTCATGGTATATCATACTGATTGATTAGTTTCACGGTAATACAATTAAATATGAATTAGTTTGTTGATACAAGTAATGAAGCGTTGTTGTTGCCGTTGATTGATTCAGTTATTCTAGTACACCTTTTACACATAAACTTTTATAGAATTAGTTTGTCAACTGATCGAAAAAATAAAAAATCGTTTTTTAGAGATAGCCAAGCGTGGAATAGGTTTTTACAAACGTGATACTTTCTGGTCTAGTGCCATTTCTGAAATCAAGAAAATCATTGACCAATGACTCATATGATGCTGAAAAACTTCATATTTAATTGTTTATAAAGTAATTAAATTTAAACTTACTCATGATCCCATGGACAAACTTCTCTAGCACTATCGCTCGAACCGTTATGGCCTGGTTTATTGTCCGTATCTCCAGTAGTAGAACTAGACGAGTTACCTGTGCTTGGCCTATAGTTACCCGACGTTGACGAGGAAGAAGCTGATGTCGACGGATTCGTAGGGGAAACTGGTTTCCGTGAATTGGGTGGCGATGAGCCTAATGATATCGGGATAATATTGCGAGCTTCCAGTGATCCAGATGATGATACTCCTCCTCCACTACTAGCACCAGTGTCATTTGGCATGCTAACTTTTCGTGATGACGATGACGTTGATGCCATTGCACCATCCGTCATTGTACAATTCATAGTCCCAGTTCCTCCCCCGCTTTCTCCAGCTTTACTTGTTGCTGACTGAATTGAAATGGAAGGGGAAGCATGAATGACACTGTCCTTACTGAGGGAAGTGGTTGATGAACTCACTTCACCTCCTGTTCCACCCGCCCCACTTTCACTACTCACCGATGGCTGCTGTTGAGGTGGAACTGGTTTGTTATGTTGATTGTCTAAAAGAGCAGCGCTTGATGAACTTGATGGCGTTGGACTGATATTCCGCTGTAGGGTAGCTGGAGAAGCGGTGGAGGATATGGACCCTTGCTTTGAAAGCACACTTTCCTGACGCACTATCATTGACGATGCTGACGTTGTGGCGGCGCCAGCAAAAGCACTACTTGTGGATGGTATCACCTTCGAAGATTCAGTTGCCACTGCTGTCGCAAGACTGGAAGTTAAAGTTTGTTTTAGAGAATTCGCCACAAGGGCAGCTGCAGATGTGGATGGTTTATTTGCGATTGCAATAGAAGTCGTTGGAGCGGCGTGGGCGGCGGTGGATGTCACGGATTGTGACAAGGAAGCGGATCCACCCTTATCCTTTTCTGGAAGCTTTTCCATACTTTCCCAGGGACACACGTCGTCGAAACTCCCTTGAGACCTGGAAAAGTCCAAATTATCTCAAATTAAAAAGTCTCACAATACCCCATTTAGTGAGTCCCAATGACAAAAACAGTTTGATTTAATATAAAAGCAAAAGAGCAACAAAGAGCAGTGTTACGAATATATTGATGAAAATTGATATCCAAACAAAAAGGACACATAAATTTGGTCTAAAATTACCACAAACCAACAACTCACAAAAAAAATAATTCACAACAAGTATACACAACGTCACACACGGAAGTTATAAAAAGGATGGTAAGGTCTATACACAACTATCTTTGACTTGTAATGAAAAACACAAAAAACAGCAACATTATTATATCATTATGTCATCATCATTATCCTTGTAAAATTTCCGCTGTACTTGCTGCTCGTGCTGCTCATGTCAAAGGGCTATAGTCAAAGCTACCTACCATTCTACAAATATCATAATTTACCGAGTAAACCTACAAACCACGAGGCAGGAAAATTCCATATAATCAAAAATGTTTTTTTTTTATAAAAAATTCGTTTCATCCGTAATCAACCGTAGTTCTTTATAATCTCTAAAAAGACATTTACATTACAAAAGCCCAGATCGCGACATTTTTAATGACAACAAAGTAGACGTAAAAACGCTTCAAAATGAATACACACAATAACGTTTACAACTCACGGAAAAATAAATATTCAACATCAATCAACTCACGACACGAACATTTAGTGTTTGAACAATAAACGGAAAGAATGCAGTGCAGTTCAACAACAATTAAAACAACAATCAATGATTAAATCACTTTTAAATGTATTTCAGTCAGAAATTTGAATGTAAGAAAAAACTGTAACATAAGATATAAACAACTAACACAACGTTTTACTTTCAAAGGTATATATATTTTTTGTAAAGAAACAAATGTCATGTTCTGTAATGATCAGAAATGGAAATGAGAATGAAAATGAGAAAAAAGTTATAAATGATATTCTTTTGGAGTACATGAGAGATAGTTTTATATAGAGAGAAAGATAGAGAGATAGAGAAAGAGTGAAAGTAGTTTACTTAGAAGATTTTTTTTTTGTAATAAAAATAGTAGTAGATATTTTTCTTACAGCGTATTTAATGCAGAGTCAATATCTCTCCTGTCATCCGGAGCTAAATCTCCCCTACACACGAACACGAAGAAGTTGCAATAATAATCAAGAAGAAGAATCCGTTAAAAAGTCAGTGATGATGATGATGTGGGCCGTTTAAAATTGAGAGAGAGGAAGATTATATCTGAAGGCTTATCTTTTTTATCTTTTTTTTGAAATATATTTGCATGCATTTGAGTACACAAAGATTGCGTACATGCAAGGTATATTTACAAAATAAGAAGAAAGTGTTGGAAATTAAAGAACAAAAATAAAACATTGATTGATTGACGTTGGTTGTTGGTTTTTGGCTGGCCATTAATGACTTTGATTGTTGAAAATAAATTAAGTACGTTATAAAATAAATAGATTTAGTAGAAACGAAAATTTTATATGTATTTGGTGAAAAAATTAAAATAAAATATCTAGTTTGATAAATATTTAAGTTGACAAGCAAACCTGTACGGACAGTCGGCCATGACGGATAGCTTATCGGTATCAAGACTGGAAGCGGAGAGAAGGTCGCCCTTATTCCCGGCGCCAATCAGGATAGCCTCATCGGCAGCTTTGAACATTTCTCCGAGACCCATATTTGCTGGGGGTAGAGTGAGCACCCCGCCCACTGGACAAATCGGGGGCGTGGCTGTGGAAGACTTTTTCTTCCCCAGAGCAAGATAACTGAGGAACTTGTCCAGCCTCTTTTTCTGATTGATTGGTTGAAGGGCATTGGCTAGCAGGGTTTTGTACTGCTCTGAGCGGATAAAGCGAGGGTAACAGTCTTTCTTGAGCAACATGGTATACACGTGCTCGGCCGCCGGGTCAAAGGTGAACCGGGAAGGGGTCAGGTAGTTGAGCTCTTTTTGAACAGCCTCCATAGTCCTCATGTCAATATTAATTTCACAGGGGGCGCCAGGTGAAAGGAACTCGCTGTTTGAGAAAATAATGCATTGTTAAAATAACGATAGTATAGTAATCAGAATCACAATAGATAATACTTGAAATACTCACTTGTAAATTTGTTGTGCTTTACCACGAAGCTGGGACCCAGGACCATACCTCAAATCTCTAACAGCTAGCCAAAAGCGGATATTTTCGTGACAATACTCTTTTTTCAGGTACGCAGTGATTTCCCTTAAACCTGAAAGTAGAACAATTTTCCAAAATTAACTTTGAGCATCATGAGCTCCCAAGATTTGAGCATTACAAATTTATTTTACTGATAGTTGTATTATTTGGTACAAACCAGTAGGATCCAGCACAAGATCCTCCATTGAAATGGCCCATTTCTTTACCCGTCTCTCCGTAGGAATTTCAATTCTAAAAATTCAGAGGTCATTTCAAATATAAACCTGTTATCTGAAAAATTCCAAAAATTAGCATTTAATGTATCTACTCGACTCACAAGGGAGCATTTATAATCCAGTAACAAGGGTCATCGGAAATCCAAGGGTTGGACGGCTGCCTCGCTACCAAGAAGGGATCATGCTCATAGTACGCCTCACAATGTGATGCCAAACTTTCCAGCGCCTGGCTCACTTTAATTCTCGTTCTAATACATGAAGTCCTAAGCAGATCCACTTCCGCTCTCAAATCCTCAATTAAATTCGTTCTTCTAATTTGCTTCACCCCTTCTTTGGCATGGAAGTCATGATTGTACATTGGTGGTGTCTCCACACAACAGCTGCTTCCAGGAGGAGGCCTGAGCACTCTCCAGAAAGCCCTTTCTTGCTGATCCGTCACCAACTTATCCACCTTTTTCCTCTCCTTACTAATTCTCACCTGCTCATCAGCCTGCATCGAAATAAAGTCCCACTTCTGATTCAAATTCTTCTTCAACTGCGCCAGCGCCTCCAACTCATAGTCATCCAGTCCATGCTTCTGTTTATTTCGTAGGCTTCGTTTCGCCAGAAAAATGGCATAATCTACGCTGTCCATCAGCGGATACTGAGATGGCCAGTAATAGGGCGTTTGAAAGCGATACAGTGACGAGTCATCCTTCACAGAAAACGCACGATTATCCCCCACAGGGAAAAAGTAACCGTGTTGACATAACAGGTTTGCAAGATGAATAGCCTCAACAGAGTCTTCAATCGAGAGGCGTTCCATCAACCATTCTATTATGTCGTATCCTGCAAAAGCTGCAGGAATCGAGGTCAGGAATAGCTTTTGACTACGGACTGGAACGCCATGTTCGGGATCCTGCATTTCCTTAATCAAGTTCTCCATCTATAACCAAAACCAACAAATTAAGCATTATATTTTCTTCATTTACATTTACACGAAACATGGTAAAAAATTTGTGCTTTCACTGGTTCTCTAAATTACCTTTGTATACGATAAAGGCCGTTTCAAAGTGACCTCCTGATGCAAAGGATCAGGAGAACTAGGTTTGTTATGTGTAAGCAGCTCCATTCTCATTTGGGAAAAATACTTTTTAGTATTAAACAATTAAACCCTTTTTTACTCAAATAAAAACGAACATGAAACGAAAACACTTTAACAGAACACTTTGAACTTTTAACCACTTCAAAGGCTGTCTTCTGAATGTAACAAAATATTCCTGTTAGCCACTTTCTCTTCCTCTTGCTGATGATCAGGATGAAAATAACAAAAACATCTATTCTTCTTAAAATTATTTAAACTCAGCATATTTATATGTTGTCTTCTTTTCAAACTTTTCTCTTTTGTTTTTTAATCTTTTGAATTATTAAAAAGGAAAGACTTTTGTAAACTTTCTCTTCTCTACTCTCTGTTATTTAGCTTTTTCTGTCTATTATGTACCCTTTCTTATTTCTCCCCGTTTACTTTTACTTCTTGACTAAACATTATTATTATTGTATCATGAAACTAGTGGAAAGAAAAAGAGCGTATTAATTTCTTGTCGTTTTTGTTAGTATGGTAGTTGTGCTGTCTGTTTTTGTTTTCTTTTTTTTCTCTCTCTTTATAATGCAGTGGTGGTTTTGTAGTACCTCTTGTGTTTTTGTTCTGTGCAGTAAAAGCTGTGAAGGTGGTGGTGTGGTGAAAGAATGAAGAATGCTTTTTATTTTATTTTCCTCTGGATTTTCAAGAGACAATTGAAATTCATTACACTCTGGGGCATTTCTTTCTCTTTTTTTCTCTGTTTGTATTCCTTGTGGTTGGTTTGCTAAGACTGACTAGTAGCAAGAAAAGTAGCAGCAGCTAAAGTCAGTATTCAGTTGTTATATCTTCTTTTATTATTTTCTTTGGTAGTGGTGGTCTGGCCTGGTCGGTGGTGTTGGACAACTAAAAGTAAAAGGTAACGATGTGACTATGGGCAATAGAGAAACACTAATGGGCACCTTACTGCTTTCTTGTGTGAAAGCAGTATACTAACATGAGTACAGGAGGAGACGAGACAATACAGAAATAGAGAAAATAAATAAGAGAAGGAATAAGGAGAATAGAGTAAAAAGTGAACAACAAATACTAAAAAGGTGACAATAATACTCTGTGCTTCTGTTGCTCAGGCTTTCTTCTGTGCTGGCTGACTATAAAGTATGCACTTTTCTTTCTTTTTTTGGGTACTCGGTACTCTTGCAGTTTTTCACACAAGTTCTCTCGCTCTATTGCTACTTTACTTTCACGGAGTAGCTTTTGCTGTTCCTTGTAGTGTGGCTGTTGTAGTTGTGTTGTAGAGTTGTGTGTATGGAGAGAAAACTGGTATGAACTGAAATATGAAAACAGTTTTTTTTTTCTTTGCTGTTGTTTATGTGTGTGTGGAAATGAACGCAGGGAGAGAGAGAGAGATGTTTAATGTATAGATAAGGTAGGTACTCGTTGGGTTAGCTTTAAGTAAGTTTTCTAGAGATAGGTATTCCTCTTGTATTAACCAGTTAAGTTAGGGAAAGAACGTAGAGAGAAGAATGAATGTATTTCAGCTTTCACCGCGGTTGCCACTATGATCTGGTTCTCTGGTTCTTCTGGTGTGCTTGTTATGTGAAGTCTATGCGTGCTTGTTACTACTTCTCTAAAGTTGCTCTCTGCGTTTGCGTTTTTTACTGGAGAGTTTTGATATGATGATGTTGTGAAATGGCAATGGCAATAGGGGCACTGGAACCTCCAGAAACATCAGTATAAAAAGCTATGGTATTGATATGATGATGATGTGCAAAAAAAATAGAAGGAAGATGTGCCTTTGCCATTTTTTTTCTTTGCTGGTCTGATAGGCCTTTTTCGGGGTACTTGGTACTGCTGCAGTTTCTTGCGGAATAATGTTAGTATTGTATGAATGGTATGGTATGCGTTGGTGGTGGAGGTGGTAGTAATGCCTTGAGGAAATCAGTAGAGAAAAGGGAATGAGAATGCAGTATAAAAAGCACATTAAAAAGTAGAAAGAGGAAGTAACATAAAAAGGTCCATATTACGTAAGTAAAAGTATTATTATTGTTGTCTGCTGGAGCGGAGAAAAAAAGAACTGGTTTTTTTTAGTTGAAAGAGTAGTAGAAGTAGTGGCTGTTGTAGAAAAGGAGGATGATCTGGATTGGATGCAGAGAAAAGAGAAGTGGAGAAGAAAAGATGTTGATGCTGTTTTGTTGTTGTGTAACCTAAAGCTAAGCTCTTCTTCTCTTGGAGTCTTGCTGCTAGTCAGACTATTTCTGCTATAAAAAAGACTGTAAAAGAGAGAGAGAGAGAGAGAGAGAGAGAGAGAGAGAGAGAGAAGGAAAGAGAGGTGGATGTGGATGGAAAAGAGATGATAATGATGACGACGACGACTACGGCGATGGCAGAAAAAAAATCCGTTTGAGCTTTTAAACTAGGCCACAGTAAATACTTATTAAATGGATCACTCTTTTTTTCTTTGATGGTGGAATTCCTTTACTCTCTCTGCCCATTTTTCTGTTGTGACTTGACTTGGGTCTTTGGACGTGA
>JAQIWN010004466.1:0-11196 GCA_034699025.1 Entomobrya cf. arborea Gr-Col-00668 | reverse complement strand
GCTGCATGTCATGCCTTTCTCTTTTGTGAAGTGTGTACTCTTCAACCTCTTATTTTCATTTTTCTGTATCTGTTTGAAACAGCTGAAAAAACTACAAGTGGCGAAGCACGAACACGAGTAAATAAAAATATAGACTCAATAAGCATTCTTGTAGATATAGCAAAAGGAAGAGTCATAAAGAGAGAAAGACAAGTGGTGCAATTTATGAAATCTGTGCCAAATACTTTTCTTTAGTAATACACAGAAAAATATAGTGACAGCTTTACAAACACACAAGAAAACTCATAAACCGGAAAACAGCGGACTTAAACTCGTTGAAATCCAAGAAAACTATATAGTTCAATGGTTCTCTTCCGAAGTCTGTTGAATGGAGAAAGTATAACAAATAAGCTTGTGTGCATGAGTTTAGTTCATGTTTCTTGAAGAAAAAGTTGTCAGGATTATTTTTGCTTTTTGCTCTTCTCCTCTTAAGATTAAGCTGACAAAGTCACGCAATTTTGAGCTGCTGGTCGAATGGTATTGAATGGGTGCATATAAATACATATGCATTATATACCTAACAGGAACTACCATTTACGAAGTAGATGGAACTTTGAAACTGGAAAATAGCAGCAGCACAATGAAAATAAAATGGCGTAACACGACATACTTGTTTTTCATATCATTCCTATCGTGTGAAAAACAAGAGAAAAAAGAGTTTCAAGGTCTTTTTTGGTTTTCAGTAAACTTTTTTTTACCGCTGAGTTATTTTGCAAGTAGTTTAAAGATAGTTTTATCTTTAAAACCTGCCTTTCTGCCTATAATAGAAGAGAAAGTACATACCATATACAAGTATTAGAAATGGAGGACAGGGACACAAAAATAAGAGTTTTTCTAGTAATGAAAATCATTTTTTATTCTGCCGCCAATGGGAAAGATAATCTAGCGTAATATGCCTTCTCATTTCACCCAATTTATTTTTCTCAATGGTGTGTTTCCTCCTCTCCTCCGATTAGATTGCACTGTTAAGGATCATTTGGCTGAAAAAATTAGCTCATCAAAAAACTACTAGAAAAATTTCCATACGAAAATTACTGGATTATGCATAAACATATTAAAATAAACTATAGTGTGTGCAGTAATGTATGCTGTGGTGAGACTCACTCCAGTATAATATGCATACATTAAATATACATATTATACACATGTGACATTACATTTTGCCATTATAATGTGGTCCCCAAAGTCCCACTCTACTCTTCTTGTGACGGTGATGGTTGTGCTGAGAGCTGGGCTAAGGATAAAAAAGTTTTCATCATTGGAAAACTTGGATAATGGGATAATACGACAACGACATACATGATCATGAAGACTACCAACATGGCATACTACTCCATACACAGTTCAGTTGTCACCCAACTCAACTTTCTAGAATATCCTGAATCCCAGCTTAACATTAAACTTGGAAAATAAAGCTTGCTCAATGTTTTTAGTTTGTCAGGAAAAGATGCATAAGAACATTTTCTGCTGTGATTATATTATATTTTACATGCTGCGGTTTTCCTTTTAATGCATAGTATCATCAACAGCAGCAGCGGCTCAAAATGTAATTCCATTTTTTGCATAAAAAACTCTACTATTTTGCAGAAACATACATCTCCTTAAAGGCTTATCCAACTGAGAGAAGTGCAACTACAACAAAAGATAAAGGAAATAAAGCCAAAAACAATTCAAGGGAATAAGCCAAAATAAGCCATGTACGTACGCGTGCATGCATGCATTTTCTCTTTAGTGTACAATGGTTTGCAAATTCTTTGCAGTCTATGGTGCATATAATCACTGGAAAAGGCGAGAAAATGGGGATTTTTTTGCAAAATATATGTACATATACTTATAATACTAACTGCAGGTATTATATGTTTTTGTATGCATCCCGCCCAGCAGCAATATTTTTGGGCTAGCTTATAAGTAAAGTTATCTTGTGATAATGATGAAGATACTATATACACGACGATCACTACCACCAGCATATCTACTACAGCGTAGCATGTTGGAAACCACTTCAAAAAAGCCAAAACCATGCGATGTCTGTTTCTCTGTCTTCTTTTCTCGGTAGATACTCTACAACCAGTACTGGTGGTGCTGTTACTGATACTCCTCCGTTCGACTAAAAGTTTCCCCATGAGTGCAATTAATTACTTTTATTGGCAGTTCGAGCCGTAAATAACCCTCGTGGTTTTTGGCAACTGAGAGGAGCGAAAAGCTTCACACAGGCCAGGCCAAACAGGCAGACCAAAAAGCTAGATGGAAATGGAACAATCGCAATCTTCTACTATTTAGTTTTTTGTTGGCCCACGATGCCACATCATCAGGGCATAGACGTCCACGACGACAGCACAAGCGAGCGACGC
This sequence comes from Entomobrya cf. arborea Gr-Col-00668, assembly GCA_034699025.1. Lineage (NCBI taxonomy): Eukaryota > Metazoa > Arthropoda > Collembola > Entomobryomorpha > Entomobryidae > Entomobrya > Entomobrya cf. arborea Gr-Col-00668. Next base: position 8,806 of record JAQIWN010004466.1, on the reverse strand, counting down.
TGTGGTGGCAAGGACGACCGAAATTGTATATTTCCCAGTATATATTACGCTGTCTACAACAACCATGTGTGCTGATGATGATAATGATAGTCTATTCTACCAGATTTTCATTTAAAAATAATATACCAAAACCAGCAGACTTCTACAAACTACCACAACAGCAATATATACGAGAAATACCAACATCATCTCCATTTCCAGGGACCGACTGGGCTAAATAAAATAGAAAGCATCTGATCTTCTTACATAGTCTCTTATCCTGATTGTGAACGGATCGCTGCTGATGTTTCTTTTTTGCATAGTATTAAATTTTCCTTGGAAGCGTATCTTAATGTAAACGCTTGAGTAGCTAACTAATAAGAAATCAAACTAAAAGCAACACCACGAGACCCACCAGTACAATTTTCCATTTATTTAAAGTATTTCCCATCCATTTCCACACAATAAAGAAATAATACAAAACATACTCCAAAGAACAATCGCCACATCAAATCGCATTCTCTTTCTCTCGCCTCTCAATTTTCCAACTTTTTAGACGACACGGTTTGGGTCACATTTTCTTGGAGGGTGATATGTTGTTGAAATTTACAACCAAATTCTTCTTAGAAAAAGTTTATTTTCTGTTGCAAGTTGTTAGATTTAAAGCCAAACAAGACAAAATAATGAGCATACTGCTAATTTTAAATGCATACACAAATTTCGAAAAAAAAACAAGAACAAGTCACAGAAACTTAAAATCAGTGGAAGAATAACGACAGCAGCATAGCTTTCTGGAAAAAGCAATTGCCCTGAGAATAAACATGAAAACACGCATAAATCACATTACTTACATGGAATTGAGTCGCAAGGGGGAAATTCACTATGCCTTATTTTTTTAAACTAAGAAATGCATAGACACAACAGCAGCACTATGTATCACTTGTAAACAAACTTGGAAGCGTAAGTTTCTCCCTGAAATAGAGAAAAAGAAAGAGTTGGTGAAAGTGAATATTTATTTATTTACATTTATGCAGTTTTTTCATGCCTTCTTCTTCCTTCCTCTTGCAGATGCATTTCATTTCCTCTCGTGTTTGACTCCTTTGGTGATAGTCGCATCGTGGTGGCGAGGACGTGATGTTACGGCAATGCTGATACAAACATTATTAATGTCTCACTATTTCCTCCTTTCTCACATTTAGAAGAGAAAAAAAAACAAGATTTAAATGCAAAAAAGTTTAACGAGGTGAAATGAGACGTCTCCCATTATTTTCATGCAATCCGTTTTTCTACTAAATATCCTTGTATTTTATTATTGCTCTCATTCGTAAAGGGTAAAGTGTTCAAAAGGGAAATTTAAATCAGTGCACATTTTATACTTTTGTAAAGAGAAAAAGTAATGTTTTTATGTCTCATCGTCTGTGGCTGTAGTTTGCACTCAGGGGTGTACTACCATCATATTCGTTTCAATGCCACTTTGTACAATTTAGTCATTGTAAAAAAGACACACGCTGTGATGATGGTAAACAATTATAGAATAAATAAAATGATACTGTTATTAAAACCAAAAGTCCTGTACTGCTGCTGTAACTGATTTGTATGCTAACCAACAAGCCAAAAAAAAACAACCAACGCAAATACACATTAAGCCCACATTTGTTATACGACTTAAGGTCTGCTGCTGTAGTCTTTTTTTGGTCGAGTGAGTGTGAATATGATGATTATGATGACGATGGTTTTGATGATCATTATGATGGGTAATAATACGCCTACAGAAAATATCCATTTTGTTTGTGTATCTAAAGAAGTGCGTATGTATGTATTATAATGATACTTTATTCATAATTTATTATGGGAAAACGGAACACTCTGATCATTTTGTTGAGACTGAGAGCAGTTTACACACAGCTATTTTGGTTCAATCCCCAATGTCATTTTTGCAATGAAAATCTTCTTTTCACCCAATCTTCTTTTTTCGCCTTCACTCCCACACTCATCCCAAATACCACAACTATCATTGAGTCCAGCCAAATAAAAATAAAATCATTGGCAGAGCTGTGGTGATAATGGCGATCATCAAACTAGAATAAGCAGCATCAGCAAAAAAATGAGAGGCCTATTTACTTTGTTTGGAGTGCTTCTGCTATTCCGGTACGTTGATGGTTGTTGCAATAAGAGAAATGTGATTTCTGTTTCTTGTGCAAGGTTATTAGAACATACTGGGAGCAATTCACGTTTAGCTTTAGTTTTGTTCATGTCTACAACTTTTGGTTGTATTTTTGTTTCTCCTGTGCTCATAATGTTACAAGCATGAGATCTTCAATAGAAGCACATTTGTTGTTGTGTTTTTGTGTATATTCACTTGGGAGACCTGTCTCTTTCGTGCATCGTTTCACGGAACATACAACCAATCTTGTTCAATTTATTTGCCAGTTTTCGCTCTTATTCTCAACAACAACATCAACAAGCCACATGATCATCATCATGCTAGCTAACAAAGACAATAAAGCGTTTAGTATTCCTTATCTGTTCTTTGTAAAAATGCCACCGGAATAAATATAAAGAATGCGAATCCTTCCCGTAGTACTATGCGTATGATGTGCACCTGACCACCCACGCACGCATTACACATTAAAACTACGTTTTTATACGTAGATATACCGATTTTTTATTTTGCCCTTTCAATAATCGCTTATTTTGCTGAAATATGCCACGCTCTGATTCCTCAGTTGAAGCTACTAAATAAACATATAACGTACAACACATGTATCGATCTGACCAAAAAGTCAACAGTAATCACCACAACCAAAACAATGGCTGTGATACTGGCCCATTTACAAATAACTGAGAAAGCTCATGGTTTTTTCCCTACTATTCATTTCTTGGATCATCATCTATTTGCTTTTCATTCATTTTACCACATCCACTTTTCTCCTTTGTTGAACAGAGGAAGTAAACAATAAATTACCGTATTACCCGCTGGATGGAAACTGAAAATTGCCAGTTCAAGGGGATCGCGTACTTCCTTATGGGCCGTGGCATTGTGAACTGCATGACAATAAATACTGTGCATTGCATAAGTCAAAGCTCTTTATTTAATCACATTGTTTGTTTGATTCTCACAGGAAAGGTGAAAATGCTACAAAGATGTCTATGGTTCATATTGTTTCTCTATAAACGACATTATATAAACGTACAACGTTTGTTAGCTAAGTCTGTTTAAGACAGCAAGCGAAGACGAGATAGTGAATGAGACAGGAACATGCCTAGAAGTGTGTGTCCTTGTCGTGAGAAAATTCGCAGCATGGCTAAAAGTGCGTGAATGATTTATCTGGTGAGAAAAGAGGTCGCATGTGAAATATTCCAGTGGATGGGCATACTCAGAAACGCTGTATTTATGTGAAATGTAATAAAATACAAATATTTTCTGTTAGATGTTACATATTACGATGTTACTAGCATCATAAAAGTACTGGTAAGTAGCAAAAAGCATACAAAACTCTACATTATTGCAAAATCACTTATTTTAAATGCAGCAAACGAAGGAAGCTTGAAGCTACGAAGGAACGGCAATGGCACCATATTTTCCAGCATAATAATACTACATTACATACCAAAGCCATTCAATTCCTCTTGGAATTTTTCACAAATAATGGCGATAGGAAACAGTTATACTCATGGAGAGAAAATACATTGTCAATAACAATATAAAATTTTGTGCCTAAGTATTTCGGGGAAAATAGAGCTGGTTGACTTGTGTTTGTTATAAATGTACACCATCATCATCCTCGTCGTCGTCATCATCTCTAGAACTATGTATTTCTATATTGCTCCTGTTGTTGTTGCTGTTGCTGCTAAACTGAGCTGAGAGAGCTGATGGGAATTGAGTTTCCATTTTGCTTCCACACACTACACCGCCACTGCCACGCATCGCATCATCATCCTGATGTTTTTCGTGGTGTCAGTGGTAGTGGTGGTGGTGGAAGTGAAAGTTGCTTTATAGAAATTGCAGCTTTTCCCCTCTCTTCCTATTATTATCATCATCAGCATCATGGTTTTCGTAGACTCGACATTGCTATTTGGAAAACTGATTCCTTCAGTTTCACAACTACCAAACCACTTCTTCTGGAGTCACTTGAGGAGACTAGAGAGAGAAAACCTATTACCGCACACGCAATACACACAATCTGCTTTTCACTATGCCTATTCTTCTGATACTACACATGCATTTTACACAATATATTTCGCATTATAATAATATATTATGATACCGCATGGAATTCAATTTTCAGAAAACACGACACATACACTCTCACACACGTTTGTCCTCAAATGCAAAACCTATTTTAATAGTTCCTTCTCAGCTTCCCTTTTCTCTCTCTTCGTATCCCACTTTAACCATTATTATTGGCAAAAAGTGCGACTGACTACTGAACCAAATGCTTATATTTAGAGCTTGAGCTCGTAGTTATTCCGAACGTTTGGGATTTTTTGGGGGAATTTAAAGAGAAATACCAGTACCTAGCATTTTCCAATATAAATATAATACATGCAGCAGCACGACATATTCACCATTTCGCTTTGTTGGTTTGCTTGTGGAATAAATAGGATCCTTAGAGAAATAAGGATTTTCTCGCATAACAATAACAGGGTAGATTTTTTCGCTTTATTTGAAAATGATTTTCTCTCTGGGAATTTTTTTATCAGGTTGTCTATCCATTTATAATTCCAGTCAAGTGAAAGCAGTGTATTCTTCTTCACAAATCTCCACAACTCACAAAAATGTTTCTTTGCTTCAAGTACTTAGTCATTTTCTCTCCTTGCATATTTTTCATACAAACAGAGATTTGCTAGCACAGCATAGCAAAAATGGCCCTTGAGCTAGTATAAAATGGAGTACTCTCGTCATCACATTTTTAAATTCCCAAAATGAAGTTCTCTCTCTCTTTAAAAGAAAAGTGAAAGTCTAGCAAAAGTATTTCTAAGAGGATGACGAAACGGCTAAAGTATTTCAATTTCAACAATAAAAAACATCAAAGCAAAGCTCCAATTATCGTAGAGTGTTGTACAATAATGATGACCTCTTTCTTACAATTGAATATACTCTTACTCATCCTCCTGAGCTCATCAAGATAATATCCAAGTATAGTTTTGCTACCCATTGTATTCTTGTGTTGTGTAATGCACAATGTGATGGTTAGCAAGAAGCACAATTTCAACAAAACAATATCAAGTTAAGTCAAAGGCTGCTGCTACCCATTTATATATTCGTCTATTCTCTTGCTCTCACGTTTTGATGATGAGTATGATGGTCATGTACAACTTAACGCATGACTCTAATGAAAGGAAAGTGAAATTCAGCGGCATCAGCGATCATTATGCAAAATGAAATGATCTAGTCAAACTAGACAGGCCAAGCCAACAAATACATTCCAGTGAAATGGTACTATTCTTGCAAAGTAATAATGCAAATGAGTGGATTTCATATAATGTACTGTGCTAGACCTGCTTTATATTGTGTTTGTGTGCTTTCATTTGAAATTTCAAATCAAATGTCATTTCACTACATCCTTTTGTTCATTACCACTACTACTGCTTTTATTATAAGCAACACAAATAACGACGCAATTCACAAAGAACGTTGTTTGAATGCTACTATACGTAATAATAATATGCACACGTACGATATATATTTTATTATGATTATTGCTATCGTAGAAGTTATTCTCGAAATTGCTGCTGTTATGAAATCAAGTGGTTCATTCCACTTGAAAATTTATGCTGATTCTTCCGTCTGTACGAATTACATATGCAAAATATGTATGAAAACGCCTTGACATATTATTATTACATGTTTTGTCAGAAAATTCATTCGCATAGTTTTGCCTCCTTGTTCATCTACTTCTTTCTCACATATCAAATCATCATTTAAAGTGATTCAATAGAGGGAAACGCTAATGATTTTCTAAAGTTGCTTTGTATAATAGTAATAATAATTGGGAATAGTAATGTTGCTCTCTAGATTCTAGTAATGTTCGTAGAAAGAGACATACAAGAATTCCATTACTTTCTCACTTCACACACAAATGCAACAGTGATATTGTACTAGTATACTTTATACTACATGCAGTTTGCTGACATAAGCAAAATCCCTAACTGCTGCAAAGAAAGCATACGGTTTACTTTTTGTCGAGTGAGCTTTCTATAGTGGCGACTGATTCTTTGCAGGATTAGGAAAAACAATAACAAAAGGACTTGGACTGTGTGTGTGATTGTGTTCGAAAAAGTCATGTCATGAGAGAAAGATGCAGAGGCGGAGGTGAACTAATAATTCCCAAAGAGAAATAGAGAAAATGTAGCAAATTCAGCTGTTATTATTATTACTCTTATTGCTCTGCTACTGTAAAACACGAGGAAAGACGGGAGGCTGACTTGGCAGTAGTAACAGAACCATCAGCTCAACAAAATAGATAGAATACCTTGGCAGTAGACCTTACCACCTACCGAGCACTTTGATTGCGGTTCTGCCTGATTCTACATCACACACATTTCTCCTCTTTCTTTTTTTCCTTCTCAACAACAAGTCCCAAGACATGCAACCAAAAGCCAAGTGAGTATGTAGAAGTCATCGAGTCACACGAACGAAATGTTACAACAGTTTGGGAAAAAAGGAAAAGCGACAACAACAGAAAAACACAATTTTCCTTTTTCGTGTTCGTGTATGTTGCGTCATTTCTCTTTTTCCTCTTCTGCAATCAGACACCTACACACACTGCTTTCCCACTGTTATGTCATCGCCTGCCTTTTTTCGTGAATGAAATAGCAGTGTTCATGTAGACATAGTTCGCAGAGAATGCACGACAATGTTTCCTCTCAGCTCAACAACACATGGTGAGAATTACGTACTAATGAATGTTCATGCTGTTACACAATTAAATTTGTTATTGTTACTCTTGATATTACTATTGTTATTATACTAAAAATACAAGGGTTTGGAATGTGAAACACGTGATGCAAGTTGGGTGGTTTTTAAGTAAAGTTAAATAAAACATACAAGAGACCACATCGCGTTAATAAATGAAAACATGACGGTGCGGTGTGGGTGGCATTGCTTTTCTCTATCAACTTTTAATTATTATGATTATTGTGAGGAAAACCACTGTAAACGTAATGAGGGTACAAGTTCCAACGGGCAGATCGAAAGGAAAAAACTTTTTGCAGTTGCACACCAATTATAACTATTCATGAATAAAAAATACAGCTAACTAAACTTTGAACTGACATGTCAGAGGACTAAAGAACTTGTAATGTCCCTGTACGCACGCAACTTTCTTTCCGGATTCACCTGAACAAAACTTTTTCTCTCTCTCAATTTACCACCAGCAGGGCAATTCTAACTAAGGCTACAAACATGTTTCATTTGTTCATTAATATGATCATCATACTGAATTAATAGAATGCTCATGTACTAATTTCTTACTTTTCTTCCAACGTTCAGTGAGGACGTTCTCTTTTTAAGAGAAATCTTACAGGAAAAGTTTTATTGCAGTAATTAGCTCATTCACTAGCTAGAATACGAAAACACAAACCATTCATCCTTATTTTTTATGCATATCCTAATTTCTTCCCATTTTATTTTTACTTGCCAACCAATTATTCATTTCTGCGTCTTGGATAAGGTCACTTTTCAAGGTGTAATTTTCGTTTCATCTTTTGAAAAGTTCAAGGTAGGGAGCTATTCTGAACTGAAATTCATGGCAGAAAGAACACACTTGTTTTGCTTCGAGCTCACACCAATCAGTATCTTCTGCACCCATCAAAGAGAAAAATATATTACTTCAAAACAAACTTTTTAGTTATGATGCTTGAGACATTATAAACCGGTGTAGTAGGATAAAATACAAAGGGGACGTAAAGCAGGCTATAAAAGGGAATTAGGTTTGAGAATAGTCAGCCAATCTCACAAATGCTGTATGATATAGCTTGTATGTTCATTCTTTGTAGAAGTAACACAGAGACAGCATTCATTACTAAGGCTTTTAACCTTTTTCGTTGCGTACAGCGTTTTTTTCTACAACACAACAATATGGTTGTTTTTGAAAATAAGAAACTCATTGCTTCTGGCTAGTCTTGTTGCAGGTACCTGGTGGCTTGTAAAATTAGCAGGTGAACCTTTTAAAATACTTTTCAGATAGCACGCACACAGCTGCAAATCTCAGAAATGTACAAACGTATAATTTATAAGTACAAAAAGTATTATCAAATTCCACCCAAAGGGTGAAGGAAATTGAAGATGAGTTGGTAACAGAGAGTTCAGAAGAGTCATGTTCTATAAAGCCTGCCTCATTAACATCTGGCTTGTAATTTAGTTCTGCTTAAAGCAAAATAGTTTCGCGAGTCAGTAAATACACACCTACTACGACCACTTTACATTCTCATAAAATCTTTTTTTATTTTTGTTTTTTATTTGAACCCTCCATTCACCATTTATACCAACCATTCACCACTTCCAAATTATCGTCGAAGCATACACATTATGTCCTTAAGCATTTTGAAAACAGAGCTGTCAGTAGGATGGGTTCGTCAGTTCATTCACTCGCTAAACCAAAAGCCACTAACTTCTCGCTTTTCACTCACTCACAAAAAATAGTGTGTATAAGCTTTCAGTTGTGAGTTTGAGTTTAATTCAAAAATGTGAAAGCAAAGCCAACTAGAGACTAACGCTGATAGTACTCTCATCCCATTACGACCATCATGATGATCATCGGTAAACAAACAAAAGAAATGGGATTTTTTATTTCGTGTACAACCCTTTCATCATTTTCATCAT
>JAQIWN010004465.1:0-11198 GCA_034699025.1 Entomobrya cf. arborea Gr-Col-00668 | reverse complement strand
AATGAAGATATCTGAGAAAAATGTCTCTATATCCCATATTAATGCTAATACTACTTTGAAACAGATGTAAAAATATTATATACTTTAAACATTATAAACCTTAGTTTATTTCCATCTGTGCGTAGTGATACTGATATCCTGCACATATTATTCCAGAAGGCAAAATAAGTTAAATGTACAACACGGGCTGTGGTCACAGTAAGAGCTCATCATCATCAGGTGTGGTTTTTAATGAATCAATCACCTTTTTCGAAAGGAATCATTTCGTGAAGTTAAGGAAATCATAATGTGATTTTACACACTGGTACAAGTCCAGGACTTAAAAATTAACGGGGAACGCGGTGTTTAGTTTTGAAACCCTACACATCACTTGCTTTTTTAGTTGTTAGTTGCACGTATTTTTAAGTAAGTGCAAAGATAAAGTCAGTTAGTAGAGGTGGGATCCTCCTTGAATTTTGTTGAACTTGATAATACTCCAGCTTTGTAGTATATTTCAACAAGATGGGTTGTGTTGCAAGAGTTTTGAGTTACACGGTGTCAGTTGGCCTTGTAACGGCAATAATATTGATAGGTGAGTGAAGTTTATGAAATGACCCGGTTAATTTTCTTGAACGATTTTGTTTTGAGATCAACTGCTAAAATATGTTTACTTTTGTGGCATTTAGGTCTCTTCTATGTACTCACTGGTCAAGGTGACAGGATTGATTTTGGATGGTAAGAGCAAAGCTGACGAAACGCCCCCTCGAAAAATTCATTGAAGGAAAAAGTTCTGTTTTAAAAGTAATTTTACAATTTTTACAGGTTCCTGACAGAAACTTCACCACATATGTGGGCAACAACTGGTGCTGGGTTATCAGTAGCACTGTCTGTCGTGGGAGCTGCTCTGTAAGTCTCCAATCTTGAATTCATTATTGAAGTCAGTACAATACAATATACATTGCATAGGCACATATTTCAGTGTAACTAACTTGTTGCCAACAGGGGAATTCACACTACTGGAGTATCAATTCTGGGAGGTGGTGTCAAAGCACCTAGAATCAAAACCAAAAATCTTATTTCTGTTATTTTCTGTGAAGCTGTTGCTATCTACGGCTTGATCACTGCCATTGTCCTGGCTGGTCTCATTGAGGTAATTTCCTAAATTAAGTTGTACGTGCTTTTAATAATAATTTGATCACTCATCAGTAATACGTATGTATATTTATTTCATTAACAGCCATTCTCTGCGTCCCTGGCTGAACAAAACATTTCTCTGAAAGGCTCCAACTGGTCTGGAGGGTACATGCTCTTTGGCGCTGGGCTGACTGTTGGAATGGTAAACTTGGTGTGTGGTGTTTGCGTTGGCATTGTTGGATCTGGTGCAGCCCTGGCTGATGCAGCAAATCCAGCGTTGTTCGTAAAGATTTTGATCGTGGAAATCTTCGGTAGCGCTATTGGATTGTTCGGACTCATTGTTGGAATCTATATTGTAAGCTTGATCCTATCTTGCGATTAATTCATGGGCTAACCAAATATGAAATGATTTGGGTTTTAAATGTTGGCCATTTTTTTGTCTTACAGACATCAAAAGTAAAAATGGGTGACAAGTAAAAGTAAGCTGGTGGAAGTTCATCAAAAGCTAGTCACTTCAGATTGTCACCTAACAAATTAGTACTTCCTATGACTGTTACGGATCAAGATAACTACCGATTCTGACAGGCAGTGTAATCTTAAATTAGATAATTGCTGAAGCACAATCTACGGGGTTATTTTGATCTAATATATATGAAATAAGAAGCATTAGGCACTTATTTAGAAGATTTATTTAACCATGTGTGTAGCATAATATTCTGTATAGTAGTAGTATTTTGATTTTCGTAGTTTGTTTAATTCACGTTTAGAGTTCAATTACATTCTAGTTTGCGCATTATTGTGGTTATCCAATCTTTATATTGTGATGATATTAAAAGTTATAACAATAAAATATTACATTCCTAATTACTAAAAATATATAATTGTACTTTTGTGGGGATTTCACCTGCATCCAAAATCTTCAAATGTATGCAAAATATTTTTAAAAAAGCATCCTGAAAGTTAAGAATTTAATGTTTGCAAATAAAGAAGGCTCCATAACTTTTTCCAATTTCATGCCAGCTCCACAGCGAAGCAGTAATTCTGCACAAGCATACTTCTTTAACTCTGGACTACCTATGTATGTATTTTATGCAGTAAAGTTTGCAATTGTTCTGGCTTCCACCCCAAAATGAAAATAATGAGTGAAAGCATTTCAAGCGATCGCAATAGTACTAGTTTGTTCGCCTACTTCTCAGAAAACAATAGCTTCGTTTACACAATAATGTCGACGGCGACACAAAACGACGCACTAAGTCAAAATCTGTCAACGAGATTTGGCACTAACGCACAAAATGTCAGACAAGATAAGGGCCTAAGTCAATTTTTGTCAGGCAATAAAAGGGCTCAAGTCGATTTGAAAATTAAAAAATGAAATCACAAATAAAATAATTCATCTAAAGCTATAGCCTTATTAATCTGTTGAAAAGTAGTTTGAGCCTTTGTCATTGAAATAATCACATTCCTGAAGTGGTTGTAATGGAGGATTCCAGTTCTTCCTTAAATTTTTGACCAGCTCGGAACATTCCTCTTCAATATTATGCACTAAGGGGCTGACATATTTCATTTTCCATCTGGAATGACCCGTCCATCATAATTTTTATTTTATGTGGAGGGAAACACGACTGACCGGGGAAACAATAAATAAATATTTGTCTCGAATTAAGTTGTACACAGGACAGCCATGGAACAACAATTAAAATCATAGTATAGTAAAAGATTAGTTATGAAATTACTTATATGGCGTTATGAAAGTTAAGACTATAAGAAATATAAATGTGTCACCAAATTCAAAACCTTCCACTACCTTATCAGGAAGGTTTAGGTCATATTAATGGTAAATATTGGCATTCCATTTTCCGCTAAAATTGTTTCACGACCTTTGTGCTTATGAGTAAGTTAAATCTTCACACCATCTACACCATCGCTATTATATCCAAAGAAACAATGCGAATCAATTACATCAAAACTTTGTTGGTTTTCTTTTTCTTGGCAATTTCCGGTAGATGTCGACTCACACCGTAAAATATTGGCATGCAATATGAGATTTAAAAAAACTAATGTTTTTGAGTTGATAATTGGCTCCAAAACAGCATATGCATTTGCATAACCAATTTGCAAACTGTTTGAAAACTGGACAGACCAGTTAATAATTGGCATAACAAAGTCATTCAACTCAAATTGTCCCAAGTGTTGTTCCTTAGTAGTACGGACAGGTTTTAGTTACTCATATTTAAATCCATCAATTTATGCTATATGCTAAAGTAAACTATTAAAAAAAAACTGAACATTGGATACGTTACATGCAAAAAAATAATTATGAGAATGTATACATTTTAAATCCTGGTACTTGTTGTAATAAATACACTAACTGAAAAAAAATCTAGATTTAATCTATAAGAATACTGGATAATACATAAAGTTTATCTGACATGGATGTAGTTATGCATATCATTGTGCACACTCTTATCCATTAGATATGCCACAAGATGATGGTTTTATACTTTTAAACCACCAACTCCAGAAAATAAGCAAAGAAATACTAACGCGATTTACAGTTTTTTCATGCATAGTAACTGCTAGGAAGGCATCTAGAGGCAATGGACTGTTAATAACATACAGCATTGGCTGTTCTCCCTTCTCATATACTACATTCATCCCCTTACATCTAACCGCTGTAGCGTCAATCCAGTTTAACTTGCTGTGTATTATTTCATGACAGCTCGTGTAGGAACAGGTTATTAACCGTGCTACTTTCAACAGTAAAACTAAAGCATAGTCAAACTTATTCGGGATTTACACTGTAATTTAACATGGAACAAGTCAGGTAGGCTATTGGAAAAGAATATAAATTCAGGTTTGAAGTAGAAAACGCACCAGTATGTGTTCTAACGTCAAATCACGCGGACATTCTTAACTACTAATCTATCTCCTATCGAGTTAATTTGGACATGGCAAGCGCACTCAGAATCTGGGAATCATCCGTAAGTTTTTAAATATTTTCAGTTTTATTCCTGCATTTTCTGTGTCCTTTAAAAATAGTCAATTGTTAAAATACTTTTAAAATTATACTATATATATATTTTTTCTGACAATTTTTAAGTCCCCATCAACCTACCGTTGGTTACAATGGAAAACTCTGCTTGGAGACTTGCCCGCAAATGGGATAATTCTCGCAGTTGGAAATAATTTATCCAACAAGCAGTTCACGGAAGGTAAAAAATTAATTACCCCTAAATAAATCATCATTAAATGGAAGCTATAGTATGTACAATAAGTGTTTAACTAAAATTTTATTCTGTTGTTTTTCTTATTTCAGACGATCCTGATCTTCCCACTGACCAAACTTTTAATTATTACACTGGGAAAAGGCCAATCTTTACGTCACTGGACGCTCGATTTTCTGGAGAGATGAACGATTTTTTCTCTCACGATGACATGGTCATTACAACCCTTTGTGTCCCACCGTTACCTTTTTTGAGGGCAAAAAGTTTCGCGTTTAACACAAAGGTAAAATAGTTATGTGTCCATATCTTTTTATTAAGACTAAAAACATAAGTTTGTTTCTGATTATATTTCTATTTTATAGCCCGACGACCTTTCCCAGATAGTTTTGCTTCAGGGGGATGAGGAACGTGTGGACTTGCAGCTAGGTGCCGTGCTATGTGTGCAGTATCTCGAGGACGATGATACTAGGTCATTCTTGCGGGACATAAAAGGAGAATTTGAGTAAGTATCTACCATTCTTCAAGTATATCTTGTCTTTTCTTGGCGTTTTTCTTCATGCAACTTTATTGATGTGTTGTTTTGTATGTTACAGAAATGTTTCCATTTTGGCTGGTGTCAGTGATGAGCTGGGAACTACCGACCCGATGGACAATGGCTCAAGTCTAGTAAGTAGAAAAAGATAATAACATAAAGAAATTCATTTACCAGTTTTTCTCGTATTACGTCTACTATTATCATGTATAATTTCAGGTAGTCGGGATTTCTTTTTTCGTCGGTCAAGGGGCTACCACCTCTGTTTATCTTGTTGACTACACTCAAGGAAGCCAAAAGATTTTAGAAAAGGTATGTAGCTATTCAAACGCCTACTGACTTTTAAAAATAATTCAAATGGATCTGGTTTGTATGTGTACACATCAATAGTGTCATAAATTAATTCTTTTGTTTGTTTGCAATTTTTGTTTCAGATTAGTCAAGATGCAAAACCGTACAAGAATGGATTTGTTTTCGTCTTTAGCCACGATGGAAGGGCATCCAGTAGAGTTCTGGAACATGATCCAGATGGTTCAGTCTGGGAATTTTCATTCTCGCCAGCTTCAAAAGTCAACGAGTTCTGCTCTGCCCTCCAGAAACGGTTGACTGGCCACCCAATCATTGGACTGGATTCGATCAATCCCCTTTCTGTGAATACCGTTTCTTCCAACGCTGACGAAAACAACATTAATGGAGTTTGCTTCGGCATATTAGTTGTGTCATATGATTAATTGCTTGTCACTGTTACCATCAATACAATTTTTTTGATGAATCAATGCTATGATGTTATGATTTGAATAGTTAATGTCCTTATGTAAAAATTAGATTGAAAGTTTACATAATAATAATTCAAACTTATACGACAATTTCTTTGCATTTTTTAACATACTTAACTTTTTTACTTCATACTTGTACATTGAACTTTCTAAAACAATATTGGCATTGGCAAATGAAAATCGATAATATGACCATCTTGCTGAGTTGATGCTGGTTGTGGAGGGTTCTTTTGCAACTTAAGGCTGACGCTGTGATTGTATTCAGCAGGTAGTTTTGATTTTGTGGTGAGTACAGACAGCACTTTACTGTAATTTAAGATACGGCTGGCATTAGAACAAGTTTCGTGTGAACAATAATGCATGTGATTGACCTTTCGGAAGACTTACCAAGTCAAAGGCGCCAAATGATCCTCTATTTCCAGAGAATATCTTGTAGAGAGGTAATCTTTTGTATTTGTGCTAACCCTAGCCATGACATGCAAATCGTTTGAACGATTTTCCATAATCAAGCAGTGACCTATTCCAAGTTCTAACTTCCACCAAAAAATCTTTTCGTCCATCTTATCGCCAAACATTTGCGCGTATTCACTACCAAGATTTTTTAGGAATGGGAAAGTGTTCAGTTGTCCTATTTGTCTTGCACAGCAAATTAATGCGTCTGCTAGAAACGTTGTATGATTAGAAGGGTGGAGCTCATGACATTTTACAGGATGGGATGAAAGGATTTTTAGGTTGAATTTAGTCATAACATGGACTCCTATTTCAAACAGAACAGAGAAAACAAGTGTGTAAATCATTTGTTAACGCAAAAAGACAAAATATGATAGTGTTGTTTGAGTAAATGAAGAATTTTTAGTACCATCAGAGGAAACACCTTCAAAAGAAAGCGGTAGTAAGCAGTAGCGACCGGTTGCTAGTTCAGCATAACATGAGATGCTTTTATCTCGGCGCCGCCAAGTTAGACTAACCGTCTCGGAGAAAGAAATTGGTTTACCGGTCTGTGGTTGCTGGCTCGGCTTCATAATCATCATTCCAAGATCAGTCAATACATCTGCTAGGTTAGGTTTATCATCAGAGTACTGATACAACGTTATGTCCAGTTTAGTAGCATTCTCACAAACTATTTCATAGCATGGTTGGGAGTTGATACTGGAAAATTGAAGTGTCCCTTGCTCGTAACAAACGTTCCAATCAGCACGAACTTTGCATACGTCCAAGTAAGTAAATAGGCTATCCGAAATAAAATGATATATAATTATAAGATACATATCATGTTTCTATTTTGTGGATATATTCTTAAAGTGCTTACTTGACGAAATCATCAAAACTCATCCAGAAGATTCCTTTGTCACCTTGATTTGGGGAACATTGTGACCTCAAGCTTGATGTCCAATTACTGCAATTGTCATTCCACAGTCCTTTCCAACACAACATATTCCAAGGATTTTGCAATTGAATCAACTTAAAACCTTCGACTACTGCCACTCGCTGGATTCCATAAAGATGATTTGCTGCCAATCCATTCACTGAATTACAAACTCCTGACTCTGGTTTATGAGTTGTCACAATATTTGCGGTCATTAGAAACCCACCATTGTGCATTTGAAGCATGTTCGTCCATATTTCATCTAATTTTTGACCCTCCTACAACATCACCAATATAATACATAGATTACAACCAACTCCCACACAAATCTTAACGGATTATCCATCCGACGTATTCTTACCAGTTTAATCATTTCTGTGGCATATCCAGTCAAACATGCAAATCCTTTGGAGGCTAGGCCCGAATGTAGGGACGAATAACTACCATTCAATTTAGCCATAGCTTTTTCCACGAGTGAAACCCAAACCATTCCCCTGGTATCCTAGTTAGAAGAAAAGAGGAAAATAAATGTTTGCTATATATACCTGTCAAGCTATTCTGTTTAATGCGCATACCCTGGAGAAAACAAGCTTGTTGTTTTGGTCACAAGGAAGATAATCATCTACTATCACGTTCACTGGTTTTCCGTTCTTGTACAGCCGAAAAGCGTAAATACCATAATTATTTTTCTTCGTTGTAATGAAGATACGGCGAAGCAGGGCTTCTCTTTCAGCTATTAGCTGGAGGGGTGCGATCATCCAGCAATTACCGAGTTTCCCTTTAAAATAACAAAATAAAATGAAGTTTTTAACAATCCGAGTGAATATAATTTTTATACGAACTTAACGACATACCCTGGAGTATATGCACAGAGGATGGTGCGTGTAGTAAACTAAATTCTTCTTTCGCTGGTTGTTTATCAAACGTAATATATTGCGGACGCAACCATTTGATATCATAAGAAAGGTCTATCTGAAGTTGTTGCTTGCCCAACGAAATATCACTTGGAGGAAACGCAGCATCGGTGTATTTTTTGCCCTCAGTTTTGCACTCGAGGCATATTGCGGCAAAAATATCACTAAACTGAGAGTTCTCAGGATTGTCCATGTTGGTGTACTAAATAAAAGATGAAAATACAAATGTTGAGCAATTACAAATATAACACTTATTTTCAAAAGGTTTACAGATTTCAAAAGTCTCAAACTCAATATATATGAACTGGTCTAGTTTATAGTACTGAAACGGGAGCACGTGTGCACACGTGTACAGTGTGGGAGCACGTGTAACGAAATTAATTAATTTACATAACTTCAATGCATGCAATCGATCCATTACACATGCATCCCATTTATACACAAACCAATATATTATGCATAAATAAATAAGACGCGCAGTACAGTTTTAAAATGCTAGTCGTGTTTAATCGAAAACGTTTTAATTACGTTTGAATTTAAATGCGTAATCCATATATTTTCGATGTCTAATTCCTTGTTAAATAGTATGTAGCAGTTGTTATTTAAAATTTAGTTTTGTTGAATTCATTCCGACATGAATTTGGTTTAAATTGGCATGTAACATCGATCATGATAAGCAGAAGAAAATACACAAAAAAGCGAACATTTGAGTACTACATTCTTCACATGGGATCTTTTATACAACCCATTTTTCAAATCATATCTTACAAATCCAGTCATTATGTGAATGTATGGTAATAATGGTAAGTGGTAAATATTTGTTTAGATTGAATCACTTTTTCATGCTTATTTTCCACAAAACTTGACCTGCTATAAAAAAAACGTCTGTAAACTTTATTAGGGATAATACTTGGTATAATCAAGTTTTAGCTTCATAACAAATTTCTTTTTCCTTACAATGCGAACGGTTTTATGTGTACGCAACATGCATAAGCATTAAAATCCATAAAAGGTGTGACGTGTGCATATTATATTTTGTGAAACGAAAAACACATATTGACTCTCATGTTGTGTTTAGCTGAAGCATTCATAATGCCACATGCCATGAATCCATGTGGAGTGTCCATTACAATGAAAAGGCTAACGACGTCGTTAACGACAAACTTTGTAAAAAATGGAAATTCATTTTATCCCCTTTTACATATGGTTATAAAACTGCTGCGTAAACAGGATATTTGATGTATGTAATTTAACTGTGTGACAATATGCTGATTAAGTCAAGATTTTTCAAGATACGTGAAGTGCATTTACATTTAGCAAATACAGCTTAAAAAGAGAATGAAAACGTGCTTGATGATATTTACATCTTATGAAAATAGATATAGCTTATCCAGCTGCAGATGTTTTAGTTTACTAGATCTTCAAAAATTAAATGACGCCTTACAGCATTGTATTGAATTGTTCGTCTATTTTGGAGACTGAACTAAGCACAAACTTTACATAAATGGTGTGTCGTGTCATACGTACGTACAAAATCAAATCATAATGTACCTAAAAGACGATTTGGTGATGGTAATGGTATGGATGGAATGGTATAATTTCGTCTGGAACTGGAATTAATGGCTATTCAACTGATGTCACACATTTTAGTGCTGATTTAGACATTTTGTCAAATAAGGCTGATTTTTATACATTCTTCTTAATAATTCTAATGATCCGATTTTAACAAAAAAAAATTATACAATTTTTCGCAAAATTTCAACAAAAACTGTTTAATTTCGTGCCCTTTCAAGTCCATAGTTATTTTTTAGCCTAATTAGTGCAATTATTGATATTTTGGCATGCCTCTTGCCTTTTCGACAGTAATTTGTTTCCTTTAAATCCGAACCTTAAAAATCCGTTCCTATGTGTAATTAGAGTGGAAAATTTAAAATCTGACGTTCAATTTAACATTTAACAAATGATTTTCTAATGGTTTAGCTTCTCGCTTCGAGTATCTAGCTAAACCGTCTTTCAATGTTTCATTGATTGTTTTGATCTTAACCAGATCTATTTACTAACTATGGAGTTTTTAACAAACAGCTTTCACCAATTCAATCCTTTGAGTTGGATTATTAACCGAATATATTCAGTTACTTAGTTTAATTTTAATTCGAAATCGATCGTTTATTTGATTTCGGTCCTTGATTGAAATATCGAATTGGTTCGTATAGTGGTATCGTAATTGTTCTTTGCACTGAAACTCGAATTAAAATTGTTAAATTGACTTTAGCAAAGTCACTGCAGTTTATATTCATAAGAAAATATGAAAAGTAGATGAGAAATTAGAAATATTTTAGTGTATTATTTTGATAGCACACATTTTGTATATCATGATTAATTTTTACTCGTTGAGGTACAGCCTAAAATTTCGGTCCTACCTGGGGCAATGTTTCCACTTGGTTCCAAAGCAGAAAAGGCCCTGAGCATTATGATTATTTTGATGTAATTAAGATTAAAGATTTGTTCTTAATTAATTTTTAGAATACGAATCGAAAGGAAATCGACTAAAATTATTTTAAAACAAATACGTTAAAAATTACACTCATACTTGCTTTTTAAATACACTGGTTTTTTTTTAGTTTTGTGTTACAATGAATAGCGAGTAAACGAATACACACGTGTAAAGTTGAAAACTAAAGGGTTGCTATTAACTCCAAAGATGTAATAAAAAATGCCAATTATAAAAGTGTTTATATATTTATTTTTAGTTGTACAGCAGTTAAAATGTTAACTTTCACCAAACAAATAATGAATTCATGATGGATGAAATGGAACATGGAACGCAAAGGAATTCATAATGATAATCTGCGGCTAAACGCATTGTTTTAATTTGCCAATATTCAGCGCACACTATTTGTAGGAGGCGAAGAATGCAATACATTGTACATGTCATGTCAGATTTCATGTCAAAATAACTAACGTTAACTTCGATTGTGTTCTTGAATTAATTAATAATACGTTATACAACATCAAACTTCTGTTTCATTGTTCGCTTATCCGTATGAAAGGGAAAGTTAATGGAGTTTTCAGGAGTAAAGTGCGAAAACATTGTTTCGCATTCGTGAGTATCAGCAAAATAGTGTCATGATAAAAGTTGGGAATTTGTACTATGTTTATGTACACGAGTGAGTTGGAGAGAGACTGGCCTGTTTATTACAACCAGGTTATTTACAACTCACTAAAGTTGGTGTTCACTATGTCGTATGGCTTGTGGTACTAATTCTTTTCTTA
>JAQIWN010004464.1:0-11199 GCA_034699025.1 Entomobrya cf. arborea Gr-Col-00668 | reverse complement strand
TAGGGGCGTTTTTTAGGAAGAGCATTAAATTTGAGATTTTTAGTGTTTTCTTTAAATAAAATTAACTCCTTTCTCAACAGTATTTACTCTGATTGTAAGTCAATAAATTAAAGCTCATACCAGTCCTTGTTTATAGGTTTTTAAATCGAAATATTGGAATGCCGGTCAAATTTCTGTTCCTCATTAGTATTTTGAGAAATTTGATTACAACTGTTTATACACCAGCTTTAAATTCGGAATTTAGGCGATTCCGGTAATGTCTTAGTTCAATGCAAGCGAATCTCTAATTCCTGAAGTTTTCTATTTTTAACCAATTTTAAATTTAAATATGTAGACGACTTTAAACAGCACATCATTTTTGCTTTTCTTCTTTGTAAACTTGCAATCAATTTTGTACAATTTTGCCGGGGACGTACTTTGTAAATGTTTTTTTGGATAAACTTAAAAAAGGTTTTTAGCCCTGATATGCATTATATATTTAGAATATGTTATATAGTAAGATGACTAATGAACCAATATTAAGTATTAACGTTGGAAAAAATTGACACATAAAAGATAAATGGCACGAAAACCTGAAAAATTAGTCACAAACATTTTTAAAATTTATATTCGTACTTTAACTGACTTAACTTCATTTCAAAAGCAATTCAAGCCTGGATCAGTATTGAAGTCGGATTTCCCATCCATAAAACATTCTCCAACAAGTATATGTCCTAACTCTTGTCATTTTGCTTTGCAGAATAAAGATGATTTGATCAGTTCTATTTATAAATTATGTAAGTTTTATCGTTTATTTCGTTTGAATTCACATTGCCATGATATTTCTGTTACCTGCCGTATTACAATTTCTCTCATTGAAGTTGTAAATTGCCTATTGGATATGTCAATGTTCCGTTTTTAACTAAAATACTTTATCTAACCACATCGCCTTGATATAGCCCTTAACATCTTTTCTTCTACTCTGCATACTATAAAGTGATACAACTTTGTAAACAACACAAGTAAAATTTAATGTTAATCTGAAATATCAGTTTATTTCTTTGAAATAGCTTTTAATTCACACACATTGAAAGAATTCCAATAATTTGAACTACGTTTCCTAAGGTGAAAGGTTTTCTTAGTTGGTTCATTACTTGAGATTAATGAACCAAACTTTATTTAATAACTTTTGTAACATATCGCCTTAAAGTGTCGCGTACAGGGTTGCGATGTAATAAGAATAGATGATGGTGTGTTTGTTATAAGTTGTTTTTATTTCTGATTATGGTCCGCTACTGAATTTGTCCCAGTGAAGGGTTCAGTATTTATACAAATTTTGATCAATTCATTTTACATGACAAAGTAGGAGGATAAAGAGTAACAGTAATATCCCAGAAAATGATGTGCATAACATCTTAAAATAACGTATAATAATTTGGCGTAAAATATACGCATTACACATAACAATATATCTGTGGTACACAAAAACAGTCACTTGTCAGTTAGTCAAAGTAGATGTCCATGAGTTTTCACTAGCATTGGTTCTCGCGATATGCGAGAACAAAGCATGCATATTTTTACAACCATTTTTTATAATTATTTTTTATACTTAAATCTACAGACAAAGATGACGATCATCATGTTTCAGACGTGCGATCGTTACAATAGTCAAAGACATGAGACAATAGACAAAAATCACAAGCCTTTCGCTGAAAAATAATAGCAAAAGGTCATGTAGAATAAAATGATGTATACCTGACCCCTAAAGTATTTCTAATATTGATCAATGTGATTTGAATTTGACAGCTACTTGTAGTAAACCATCTAATTAAATTTAAAACTAAAGCAGCCGAGACTTGATGTCTAACCAGCCCATTTTAACATACAGGCGGAGTAATTCATAATTATATTTTGAGGTATTTTATCCCAAAAATTCGGTTCAATTTTATCAGGTTTTCGTAATTAGTACCAGGCTAATTATATTTTTGCTTCATTAAATATTATATGCCCATAATGTCCACAAAAGCCCTGTTCTAGTTACCTAACTCTTACTTGAACTACTATTGTACTATATTGAAAAAAATTTTTATGTGAATGTGAAATGATTTGAAAAAGTAATTCAAGTAGAAGTAATAAACGAAGACATAAATATTAGGTACTGATTCCTCGGTCTGGCAGTAATCAAGAGTATTCTGAATTTCGAGGAGGACTTCAACTTTCCCTAAGATCTTAGAATTGCATATGTATAAATTAGAATGGTTCAGTGGCTCTTAGATGAATAGAAATTTCATGCTCTTGAAAAAAGGAAGTTTCAAGGACTCAATAAGCTAACATTTGACTCTCATTTTTTCCAACAGCCTTGAAATCTTTGTATTGAATTTTTCTACGAGATTTTATTCATCTCTAACTCTGAATGAAATTAAAAACGCATGACTACGGATCAGGGCAAGAAGCAAATAAATATGATTCATTTTTCGCCTCGTTAATTTAAAAAGATAAGCAACATGACAATATTTTTTTCTCGAAAAAATGTTCCGTTGGCCTATAAAGATTATAGTTTCAATATATTTCAGATTTGATTCACTGTAATGTACATCCATGCGCTAAAAAATAAAATTATAGCATAATCCTTTGCCCAAAATTTATATTTGTATTCCAAAAAAGGTATTTAGCTGTTTGTATTTAGGCTAAATGTATTTGCTAAATGCAGACTATGGCACCGTTCAGTTGAAAGTTTTGTAACCTTTTCACGATGCAGAGCAAAGTATAAACAACTAAATACAGTTCAAAATTTTCATCAGTATTTACAAAGAAATTTCAGCAGACTATAAACATATCTAATTGATGACATTATCACTATGAAATATCTAGCTATCGAATAATCCCTCGTACACAATAACCTGTTCCAAATATTTTGAAGGTCTTCGTTAAAAGCTAAAAAATGACCAACCAGATATTTCAGAATGTTGCATTGAATTTCATTGTTTTAACTATTTTTTAACTTAAATCTAAACGACTATAAATCTAACTTATTTTTTAAAAGAAAAATATACACATCACATTTGAAATATAACGCACTTGTATCAAATAGAATATTTTTCTTAGACAAAAGACAACAAATTTATGTAGGTATTTTGCTTGCAAATGTCGAATTGCATCATCGTGCGTTAATACAGGTTGTAGTTGCCTAATAAAGTATGGCTACAGGGAAGCTGGACAACCTTCACTGTATACATAGACTCGTAGAGATCCATTCAAAAAAAGCAGAGTTAAAAATGTAATGAATTTTTTTACAACCCTTAAAAAATTAGTGGGAATCTTTTAAAAATAAAACTGAGAAATATAGTCATACAGCAATTAATTTGCTTTGTTACAATTTCAGGCAAGCATTTCATGACTTCTTTGTAAGTCGTTAATTTTGTTTGATTCAGTATATTTATGGTGATTATTTTGAAAAAGAAGTGCTATAATGCCTATAGAATCAGGAAATAACTCCACAATATCTGCGTCGCAAAATGTATCGTGTGCGCATGCCTCTTGTTTCTGGAACTTAAGTAAACAGTAAGTTTGATGATATAGATTTCCAAGTAGTTCATTGAAGTTACACTAAAAGCCTTGAACATATTTTTGTTCGTTTCCATAGAACAACTCTGGAATATTGGTTTCAGTTTGTTACCACAGCAGAAATGCAAGGATTTTGATATTCAGGAAATCATCATTTGTCATCATCATTATTCATGTAGCTAAAACGTGGAATTCGACGTGGAAGTCTGACTGTGAGTTTGTATAAAACGTGACGAGTACATTCACATAAATATACAAATGATTTTTTATATTAATTTTGGAAGAAACTACTTTCTAGAACTTTTTTCCGATTGCGTAACCAAAAAAAGCAGTTTCAAGAAACCCAATAGTATGTTATAGACCAGCAATACTACACGTTCAACAGAGTTGTTTTTTTCAACCATTTGCAGACCTTAGTTTGGAAAGTAAAAGTGGCGGAACTCGATTTTAATACATGTCTGCTGAATTTCATAATTGAATCAAACCCCTACGCATTACGCAATTATTGCTCAAATAATATTCCTGGCTTTAAAAGTTTATTTTTCATAATAAAACATGTCAACAAAAAAGTATTTATCAGTGCCCACTGCAGTGTACCTCTCAATGTGTCTATTTTGTAGCCACAGAAAAAGAGCAGTAACGGACTAGAAAATAGCTAGCAATGGTTAATAGTTTGAGTATCTAATCACCAAACATAAACTTTAGAAGTTCTCGTCGAATAATCAGTTTAAACCTTACGTCAAATCATTTACCAATGTACTGCAAATATTTTGACATCGCGTTGCTATTCTACGCAGCAAACAAAGTTGACCACTACACTTCCCCGATTTTGCAGAAAATTGGGTCAAAGTTCAATAAATTGTTTATCCCAATTAAATACAGAACTTTAATTCTGAGTTCGATAGTCTCTAAGCCTGAACTCGATCAACTTATCTGAAAGTCTACTGTAGACAAGTCAGGTCTTCTGTGTGATGTGAAATTTATAGACACCTTATTGGAACACTCATATGACTTCAACCGTAGCATGCAAAGTAAAAGAGTTGGGATTGATTGCACATTGAGCTAATTATGTAGTAATCCAATTTTTTACTCCAGTAGACATTCTTACTAATTGTTTCCTTAAGAGTTTCTTACAGCAAAATGCTTACGAAAGTGCTCAAACTTTTCCGGCGACTTCAGCATCCATGTTTTTGTAGTAAATCAAGGCACACGTCTTGTTTAAGAGAACACTTTATACCAATACCAAATTATTACTGGTTGATTCCGATTCTCCACTTAACTTAATTATTACGCTTGTGTAACAACGGTGGAGAGTTAAAAAATCAACGGATAGAAACAATTAAAAGTATAAAAACAAGTAGGAATTTTACACTTGATAATGGTCGTTAGTGAGGTTGGCAGTGAAAAGCCCAACGAAAGATGTGATTTATTGAATCAGTTCGTGCATGATATAATTGATAAGGGCTTTTGCATGAGGGAGCACAACTCACTTAATGAACCATTGTAATTTTAACAGCATCCGGTTTTTACACGTTGCCTGTATTAGGTTTTAACAAGTGTTTGCAAGGAGAAGCATCTCTTTGACTATATATCCTATTTTGATCATTTTTTGATTGTTCATTAAAAATATATACTTAAAAAACGATTTTGCAAAACAAATGATTGCCAATGCTTAATTTTTAACATTTTGCTATATAATCACGTTCGTTTAGAATTGTACTATATCAGGGTTCAAACCATCGAAACTTTTAGATGAGTTGATATTTCGACAATTCCTTCTATTAAGTAGCGTTTAATGTAGTTCTTATGTGTCAAAGTTTCATGATTGCGTTCAGAACTATAGAGAATTTTATCCACACCTTCAAGTTTAATTTAGCGTTTAGAATTTTGATAGTTTTAGCTTAAATGATTAATCAACTTCAACTTTTTACGTCAATCAGTTTTTTTTTATTTCGAGCTGAGATTATGCGAAATCTTATTTGAATAACTTGGGTGTGCTCTTAGGGAAAAATTAAAACACATAATTCACTTTATAAAGAAATGTTTGCATTTTTCTAATAATAAAGACAATATGTAAATAAAGGGATTGTATTTTTAATAGAACAGGCAAAATCAAAACAAAATGCTTACAAATGAGCTAACTAGCTTAATGCGTAGTTGCAAATATTTTCATTTGTTTTAAATTGTAAATATTTATTTTGCAGATATTTATTATGGGTAAGGCTAATTGGATTAAGAAAAGCTATATTCTAAACACAAATAATTAGTCAACTTTCACCAATAAATTTAATGCAAGTTCCCAGAAGAGCAAAAACCAAATAAAGGCAAAGTCAATGCAACTGTTTGTCTATAAAGATCAAAAAAGATTTTATTCAGAGATTAAAGCTTCAGAAAATTAAAACAATTGCTAATTTTCTTTCATAATTTATTATTAAATTGCGAAGTGTAATATTATAATTTGACTCTTCAATTTACATTTATTGACTCCTTTTTGATTTTCACAAAACGAATTTACCATGTTATCATGCCTGTTTTATTAAGAGCTGCAAATCAAATTCGTAATAACAAAATAAATATTTATTGTCTTTGAAGGTACACAAATAATACAAACCAATATTTGTCAATTTTTGCATTCCTTAATCATATCTAAATAATTGCATAGTTCTTTACTTAAGGTCCTTTTCCTCATGTACACAGACATGATACATAATATGTATCATTAGGAAGATGTTTGTGCTCTGTTGATTGCTAAGATTAATTGGATTTCAAGAACCTTTTTGAAATAATATGTTGCGATGATATAGCTTTCCGGAAAAGGCCAATCATCTTGAGCACAAAAGTTTAAGTGAGCACGTGGTAGATCCTTGGATTCATCTGCTTTCACTTTCGTAACCATAGCAGAGCTAAATTATCTACCAGAACTGAAACGCAACATGATATAAAACTATTCATATTGCTTATGTTGCACAGTTGTTTTGCTTTCTTAACGTTTTCCGGTATGGTGGTTCTAAAAGTTAGAACACTCAAAAAACACGGAAGCAAATACACAACATTGTACCAACGTTATAATTATCGGACTTTGGGGAAATTTTTGTCGAATTATAGTGCATGAATCTTGCGAACTACAAAATGACCTCTTACGCAAAACAAATTAAAATGTCATGCTGACTAAATTAAGTATGATTACCATAAAACGCTTCAATTAATAATCCTTTATAGAATAACACGTTTGCTGCATTCATTCATGAAGTATTTGATTTGCACAGAAGTCTTATTTGCCATGATCTCTTCAGCTTGCTACTCTCTTCGTGCTATTTTATGATCCAAGACCAGCTTTTGTCGTGACAAATTTTAGGATATATACGCCATGCAAGCCCGGCACAAGTAGTTAAGCTTCCATAAGCTCGGTATTTGAAAGGAACTTCCAAAAGTGATGAAATAGTTCGACCTTTAAAAAGACCATCAAAAACATGTTTTGCATACATGAAGGAACCGGTCAAATAGCCAGACTTGACAGATATAGCATTTGAATAAATATAAAACCTGTAGACCTATTAAACGGATGTGGCCTTTTAAAGTAACGTTGCATTATTGCTTATTTTAATATTTGGTACAAATAATTTTATGGATTACTAATGCAAACAAATTAGGAATTTATTTAAAAAACTTATGTTGATTGTTCGCAAAAACTTTTTTACCAGCCACGGACTATTATTTATTTCAAAACAATTTGGCTAATAAAAATTAATTAATTAAAAAAATTAAAATTAATTAGTGAAATCTGTACTGAACTGATTTCAGACCATTAAACACGACATTTTAATGGGTTTATGGATGCTACGTTCTACAATAAATAAGAAGATTGCACTTTAACTTAAGCTAAAAATAAAAATATACTTTTCGTCAAAGTAAATGTTATTTTGTCAAAACTAGTACAAAATAAGGTAAAAACGCTAATATAAATACCTCAAAATCTGTTTGATTATTAAATACCCATATCATGAAATACACATCTCAAAATGGCGTGAATAAATTTTGTTGATTACAACACCATCTAACATTGTGTTTATGGTTTAACCTAAAGGCATCTGTTGATTCGCTTGAAGCCTGAAACGTCTACCTGTAGCTCTACTGCTTTTGGTTGAAGCGAACGCACGCTCGAAAATACATAGGGCTTAAAAGACTGTTACAAATAGGAGAAAGCTGGACTACATTCTTGTACAAAAAAGGCATTATCATGTCTGGTTAATCTCAGGTTCATGCTTCATTCAAATATGGGTAAAATTTATGCTTGCTAAACATATTGATGAAAATTGTTTAAAAGTTCTGTTTAATCTTAAGATTCGTTAATTAAATATAGTTGAAAATATTAAAAAGTTTTAGCTTACTCTTTTAGGGGATTTTCACTAACAACCTAAATTCGTCTCAAAAATTCATTTCATGAATAGCATTAATGGTTGCTGATATAAATAGGCATATAGCACGTAAAATGACGTTCCATGTAGAGATCTTTATATCCTAATGTTAAACTTCCAGTTAAACTTATTGTACTGCAACAACAAATATACGAAAATCTGTTCACAAAGGTTTTACCACGCCATCTGCCAAATATATTTTAAACTGTAATCTAACTATCAAAAGACGCTTCTTTCTGATAGTTTCAGCTTTCTTCCCATACCAGTAGCTCAACTGCACTTAGAAAAAGTACGGAAAATTTTATAACCTAGGGAGTATAAAACTGCTGGAATGGCTATGTGAGATCTCAGTCTACTTGGTGCTTTCTCTGTGATAGCATCTCAAGATACTTTATTGACAGTTTTTATAGAATGAAGTAGATGCTCAAAAGGGGTATTTCGAGACAGAAATTATGAAAAATACGGCTATTTCAGTGGTTTTTACAGCAAAGAACGAATATGGTTGAAAGTGAACTATAGTATCCTTATTTTACGCAGATTGTACGTTCTATACATGGCAAGATTGTGGTAGGTCTCGAAATCTTTCTGTTTTTATCGATTTTGTTCTAGGTCAAGAGATACTAGGAAATCTTTTGTGAATAAAATACAGAGAAACTGGATGAACACATCTAAAATGGAGCATCAAAATAATGAGCTGTACGAAAAAAAACAACAGAAATTAATATTTTTACAATTTACTAATGAGTTTTAGGGCAAATCTAGAAAAAGTATGTTTACTTTTAGATTAAAAATGTACCAAATTAAAAATGTACAACTCACCTAAATGAAAGCTTTTCTCGTTCTAAATTCTCGTTACATATTTAATCACTTAATAATTAAAAATAGGTCATTTATAAAAACCTGCTTTGTTTTGGACATTGGTTGCCTGACAAAGTATGATCCCGATATTCTAATCTTTTGATTGGTGCAATAAAAAATGCTGTTGATAAAGCATGTAACCGGTAATTAATCGTTACTCCGGTATTGTTTAATATATTCGGCACAAAATCACTAGAGTTCTTTTGATGGATCATTTAAATAATTCAATGACTAAAAGAAGTTTGTGAATTCAAAAAATCAATTTTAGAACCATATTCAATGGAAGAAGGGGAAGTATTGGCAAAACATTTGCACCAGCATAATTAACCTGATTATTTTTTTCATAGACTCGCATTATTTATTCATTCCATTTAAAAGAATTTCATCTTTTATGCGATTTAGTCTGTTATGCAAATGCCTTTAAAATTTGAATGCCGTTTGTTATTTCAAATATTCAAAATTAAATTACAAACACGAGTAGGCAATGTGTACATGCTAAAAAAATTAAAAAATGAATGAGATATTTAACAAGTTATGTCAGGACATGAAATATATACAAAAACGAATGGGACCGTGCATTTTAAGACGATTTTAGACTCCTGATCAATGGGTCCATAGTCTTTGATTTGGCCTGTAGTCTCTGGACACAAGTTGATCTACTTGGACTCCTCTATCAAAATACACTACACGTTAAAAAAATTTCAAACAAAAGCTAAAACGTCTACTTATTTGACCTTCTGTGCCCAGGCACTTTGACCTCGGAAGCTGTAAATCACTCGCAAGGGCGGTTTGGACCTCAGATGTCCTTGTGGCAAGTTTTTAGAAAATCGGTTGACTCCTTTAAAAGTCAAAGCGCGAAAAGACGAACAGACTAGGAAATCTTTTGTGAATAAAATACAGAGAAACTGGATGAACACATCTAAAATGGAGCATCAAAATAATGAGCTGTACGAAAAAAAACAACAGAAATTAATATTTTTACAATTTACTAATGAGTGGAACCAACAAATCGCATAACTACGATAAATAAATAATAAATACTTGTGTGCACAAACTGTAAACAAAATTGATATATATTTTTTAAATGACTAACTTAGTCTCACACGGGAACTAAAAAATGACGCTCGTATAAGTAGACGAAAAACGCATTTTCTTGGGCAACTTTTGACTGTAATCACTACTCAGAATTTATTTTGCTGTAAAACTCATATCGCATCTACATTTGCTACATCGCCCGCCCAAAATTGGCGGACAAGCAGCTAGGCTAACGTTAACTTTGAGAAAAAAGGAAGCAGTGAACTTCAGTTAAAATCTTTTGCTGGCTTATGACGCACTCGTGTTGTAGCAAAAATGGATGCAATTTCAGGCACAAAATTTTTGTTGAGTCGTGATTGTCATCAAAGGTTACCATAGAAACTGTATTTTTCGTCTAGCAACACGAGTGGCATTTTTTTTAGTTCCCGTTTCAGTACTTATTCAAGGCAATAGCATCTTTGTTGAAAATAATTATAAAAACCGGAATTTACATACAATTTTGAAATAAAAATTTAAGATAAAACAAGTATTCTGAAAAGTTTGCAACTAACAAGCTGCAATAGTCTTACTCAATTTAATGATACGTGGAATGCATTACTTCCGAGCTGCGATTAGATAAATCCCAGTGCCAGCCATCAAGTTTCACGTCTCATGAATTTGACATTGTTCTTTCATCAGAGATGCTAATGGACGTAGTACGTATGACGTTATCATTTGGTATAAAATGAGATATGACTGAGGTAGAAATATTATCAGAAATCGAAAAAATGGATATATAACACGTTGGATAAGTTTTGCAACATAAACTTGTTTGAATTTACGATTTCATTTAATATAATTTTCTAATCTGTTTTTTTCAATACGTTCTTGGAAAATTAAACGGATCTACGTTTTCCGTTTTCAGAAGAACAAACTTGGAGTTCCGTTTTCCCTTTTATAGTTATACGGAAAAAATTAAAATAAACTTTCATTAAAAACAGCATTCATCATATGTGTAAGACAGCTAATAAATCGCAATATAAAATGGAACCGTGTGGCTCCGATTGGCAAGAATATTTTAACCTAACGAAAAAAACTGAACGACTTATTTCACAAATGTAATTTAGACAAAGAAACTAATAACGTGAAAACATTATTGAATAATACCCGCTATTATATGGGTACTACTAAAACCCACAACCAAAATCCACAACCACAACCCACAACCCACAACCACAACCCACAACCCACAACCCACAACCCACAACCCACAACCCACAACCACAACCCAAAACCCACAACCAAAATCCACAACCCACAACCAAATCCACAACCCACAACCAAATCCACAACCCACAACCAAAATCCA
>JAQIWN010004463.1:0-11199 GCA_034699025.1 Entomobrya cf. arborea Gr-Col-00668 | reverse complement strand
GAAACCTCTTTTATATAGTAGATGAGGTGCCACAAACATACAGAATAACGACTTCATTCCCATTTTATATTACGATTGAAACCAGAATGTAAACAACGACTACAAAACAAAACATCTATAATTAAAAGTTTTAATTATAAAACTTGTTACTGTACATAAATACTTAAGAAGAAAGGGGTTGCACAAGTCTGGATGAGTTTATGGACGTTATATTTTACAAAACAGGAAAAGCATACAACAAATATAATGAAATGGAGCGAACTACACAACTGTATTCCCAGTGCCATATATCATCAAAGTTGCAGACAACACATACTTACATATTTTCCCATATATAATTGTAAAGGTTATTTGTAATGGTCTCCAAACACCACGAGCTTCGGCTTTTACACTACACGACAAAAGCTGCCTAACAATAATAACACTAGTTATGATAGATATTTTGATAAGAAAAACGATAATTTTTGAAGACAAATTGAAAATAAATCTCAGCAGGAAAAAAATAATTAATCAAACACTTATAATGCAACTGTGCACCTTATATATTCCTAAATTTTAGAAAATGATATGGTATTTCAATTAAAAAGTGCAACTTTAGTTGCCATGCTTTTACAAATGAATAATACTTGCATGAAGGAGAGATATAAAAGCTTTAGTTCAATTACATCTTGTAAACTTGTATGTAGTTCAAGCAAAAATCCCAAATTCTTGGATTCACTTAAAAACTTAACATTTTAGCATTTTTGCTAATGTAATATACCTCAAAATGAATTTTAATTCTAAAGAGGTATTGAGTACCAGGGGAGTAACATATTTCAAGTTTTGTGCAGTAATATTACTACTTATTGGAATACCATCAACTGTCTTTGTTAATTCAATTGAAATAAGAGAAAATGATTACCGAGATTTAATGTTAACTTTACAAGAGAAACAAATGTTGGACCAGGTGGGATATATATACCAAGAAATATTCATACTACTTACACATAACCCTTAAGTGCTAATATTGAACACTTAAATTATATCGACTTTCAGTTGAAACAGAAAGTTGGCCATAAAATGCCGGAAACACACATGAAAACTGACAGTTTCTTACTCAAATGGATACGAAGTGCTCAACACGATATTAAAAAAGCTGAAAAATTACTGCTACAGGTAATATAGGTCGGCAACTTCAAAGAAGATGTAAAAATGAGTTTAAGTTAAACTATATTTTATTTTTACGATGTAGAATTTAAAATGGCGTGAAGACAACCAAATCGACAAAATTTTGGACGAAGATTTTTCTGACATAAGCAGTGATTATATTCTTACGACAAACACTCATGACAAAAAGGATAGACCAATAGCCACAGTAAATTTGGGAACATGGGATATTCGAGCAGCAGCTTTAGCAGGAAAGTTACCAAGGTTATATCGATATTCATATTGGTATCACGAGATGCTGGTAAAACACGTTTGGGAGGCACAGCAACTAGGAAAAAACGTTACCAGAGCTATAATTTTAGTTGACATGGATGGTTTTAATTTACTTCAACAAACCTGCCCAGCCTGTAAGGAAAAATTATTAACTGTTTTTTGAAATGCCAAAATTTTGTCATTTTTAAACTAAACTTATATGAACTTTTTTTAACTTAATAAATTTAGGTGTGGTTTTTCAAGTGAAGCTGGTTTTATCAATTCAAAGTAACTATCCGTTGTTTTGGGAGGCATTTATTTCGATAAACAGTAAGTTTTTTATAAGTGTTTTTTCTAATTAAGACACAGTAGAAATCTATAATTTTATTAATTTTTTGTAGCTCCATCAATATTCAGTATGGTCTATAATTCTGCCAGTGGCATGATGACATCTGAATTAAAGGATACAATGAATTTAATTCCTCATGATAAGAAGAGGTGGATGGAATATTTAGATGCAAGAATAGATAGAGATCAGCGGTACACAAATTTTGGTGGAACAAGAAATCTCATGCAGCATGATTATTCCCACTGGGATTCGAAATTTGAAAATTAATAGTTGTTTATTAAAATTTCAATATATGTATTAAGATTCAGTTTAGTTTTGAAACTATGTAGTAATTGCACAAAGTTATTGTCATCTCGTCATTACAGCTAGTTTATGTTCGTTTGAGTTCAGTATTGTGTCCTGTTTCATAAAATAAATTCTATAATTCTATTCGATTTTCCTCTATAAGGCATGCTTTTCACTCATATTAGAGCAAAATACAGATAAAATTAGTGAGAAATGGGATGATTACTAACATAAACATAACAAACTACTCAATGTTAAACTTGCACTACTAAAAATTAACAGAGGAAATTTTATTATGTAATAATATTGAAATGTAGTTAATTTCTTATCTGGAGGTTCAGGGAACTACTTGTGGTCTTCAGTAATCTAAATTGGAGATTTCTAACAATGCAAGTATGGGGGTGGCTAATCACGGATCCTAATGAAAAGTGTGTTTTCTGGGACAGTTTGCATGCTAATCAAGAATATAATAACCTCTTTCCCGAATGCTCATGCATGCAGAAGTTGCCACGCACCGTAATGCTTAAGAAAGCAAGCTTGAGGAGTGAGGTAGTGTTGTTAAATGAACCAAATTGAAACGTTTCAGAAATGGATCATTTGGTTCAATTCAGGTTCAGTTTCATGATTTTTGATGAAACAAAACCAATTTGAACCAAACCAATTGGTTATATTTCAAGCCTTGAATTGAACCAATTGAAACGTTTTGAAACGTTTCAATTTGGTTCAAAAGAAAAATTAAATTTTGATTATTAAATCATATTAAAGGCCTCAAATAGTCCACTTATATGAGCTATTTTTACAAAGTTAGTAATTTTAATCGATTACTTTGTAGATATAGTGTCTAAATCAGCTTGTTTTTAGGGCAAATGCTAATTATAGTTTAGCTGGTGGATAAAAAAGCACTTTGTTCATTATAAATTAGCCCGACAAGTTTGAACCATTCACTTTTGGTTCAATTCAGTTCAGAACCATGAAATGAATCGAAATTGAACCAAAATCGCCTGAACCAAACCATTCACGAAAATGGCTGAACCATTCAATGTCTGAACTGAACCAAAGTGAATGGTTCTGAACCAAAGTGAACCATTTAACAACACTAGAGTGAGGTCGGGCACCTTAGCTTGCATTATTAAGCATTACGGTTAATGGCAACTTCTGCATACATGCGCATTCGGGAAAAGGGTTATGATATTCTGGATTAGCATGCAAAACTGTCTTAGAAAACACACTTTTCATTAGGATCCGTGATTAGGTACTCCCACACTTGCATTGTAAGCAAAATATTTTATCACTACTTGCACACTTTTTAAAATGCACATTAAAACTAGAAAAAAAATTTATGGAAGAATTCGCCAACACATCGTGTAATTACGCGAGTTGTAATGGGATAATGATTTACTGTGTATCCTTTATTGTCGCCATGTATTCAAAACATTTATGAATAAAGCGAAAATTCATCCATGTAACCATTTCTCTTAGCTTTTAGGTTGCACTAGTAAGATATCAACTCTCGATGAGATATTGTATGTTAACAGAGTATATATATTTTTTCCAAATAAGATGAATTAAAGCCGCGAGAATGTTTCAATTCAAGCGTTTTGTTCGTCAACGTTTGTTTGGAACAAAAGTTTCAATGTATGTAAATATTCTATTCAAATTTTCTGTATATGTCTTTGTACGTTTTCCAGAACTAGATGCATAATATTTTCTTTTTTCTGGTTGTTGCTGTCACGATCACAAAGTGTATTGATTGATTGCTTCTTACATATGCATTCCAATGTACTCCAAATACTACAATTACTGCAGTGAAAGTGAAATATACTCTAATTATTAGATTTTGCTATAATTAAAAAAAATATTGGAAAATTCCTTGAGAATTCAATCAGATTCTACCCACGAGCATTAGTACCTTCAAGTATTGAAAAAAGAACCTAGGGACAGTTTAGGTTGTGTTAAGTCAAAACAGCTATCAGCATATTGAGTTATCTCCACATATTTTCCTATAGATAAATCTTTTAGTCAATTATCTAAATTTTTACTTTCCATTTTACTTTTTCATGAACCAAGTCCAAATCCTAAGTAAATGTTTTGTTTTCATAATTAAGAAAACGTTTTGTAGAATCTAACTTAAACCTATTGAATTGCAATAACGTTAAATGTTGATGAATGAATGAATGATAAGTTTCTAGGTAAAACCCAATGCTTTTATACTTATTTCAAATATCCGGTTTTATAGTTTGTGTAGTTCTTAATAGTTGAGTCATTAGAACTCCTAAAACTTTATAAGCACGGAGCTATAAAATTTGACCTTAGCCTTGCTTTTTAAACAAATTAATTTATTAATAATATTTTAAAAGTAAATACTCATTTGTTTGGTCCTGCAAACCTAGAACATTCTTTTTTTAAATATGTAACACACGCAATAATATCTCGTTACTCAAAAATTATGTGTATTTTAAAAACTTTATGCATGTCGGCTTCTTTTCATTTTCAGTAATTATCTCATTGGTTAGTAAACAACAAATTAAGTAGCATAAATAATAGCATATGCTTATGTGAAATCAGTTTTAAAAACTAAACTACTAATTTCATTTCCTTGAAGCCATGTCTACTATTTGGTAAAAGTTTGAATTTCATTTATGCTAAAAATTGTAAAAATATTGTAAAGTGGTTGTACGGCAAGACTTTGTTTTAAAATCAGGATTTTTATCAATTATTTGGAAATCGATTTTTTCGAATCTAAATGAAAAATCATTAGTCATTCTTACATTGTTCCAGATAATTCAATTCAATTTACATTTACAGAATAAAGAACGAGGACAAGATTATAAATTGTAGCACTGAGCATGCCTAACAGTATGTTAAAAGGAAGTTACTTATCACTAACTTAGTCCTGGTCTTGACGTTCTAGTTAGAAAGCTTACAGTAATTTTAATTTTATACGTTAAAGACTACCTGAATATATTGCTTATCGATCGATTCTTTGGACAATAAAATATGTCTATCTTAAAATTTCTCGTGGTGTTCTTAATTTTCTTCGGTGGTAAGAACGACTTGTCATTTGTTTTTAGATTTGATAAGGTGTTAGTTTGTGCAGCTGATATAAGAGGAAATGATTACAAGGATTTACAACTGACCAAACATGAAAGAGAAACACTGGACTTAGTAAGTTTGTTTAGATTAGTCAATATTTTTGAAAAAGGAATGATGATGGTTTCTTATTTATTTATTTTTACAATAACAGTTCAAAAATAGAGTAGTCCAAAAACTTCATGAACCTTTCATGAGAACTGATTTTTATCTGATAAGATGGTTAAGGTCAAACGACTTTGATATTAATGAAGCTGAAAACATGTTGATGCTGGTAATATATAAGCACATGCATACAAAGTTTATTTTACATAGTTGGAGGATTATTTAACAAAATGGATTCCTGTTATTTTTTTAAGAATGTAAAATGGCGAGAGGAAAATCAAATGAGTACGATTACCTCTGAGGATGTTTCAGATATAAACGAGCATTTTCCCACCTCAACGGATACTCAAGATAAGAAGGGTAGGCCAACAGGAACTATAAATCTTGGTTCTTGGGATCTTCGTGCTGCTGTGATACAAGGGAAGTTAAAAGTGCTTTTAAGATTTGTTGACCACTTTCAAGAAACCCTTATACAACAAATTTTAGTTGCGCAGCAAAATGGAAAGGAGATTACTCGAGCAAATGTACTAATTGATTTGGAAGGATTTAATATGTATCAACACCTGTGTCCGTCGTGTAAGTGCTTTTTTGTAGAAAATAGTAATTTGTGTACGCATAAATAATTGTTGACCTTTTAAAGTATCAAATGCTGTTGACAGGTGTATCGATATTCATTAAATTGATGAATGGCATTAGATCTCATTTTCCAGCATTTTGGGAAGAAGTTATCATCATAAATGGTAACTGAATGCATATTGTAATCTCTCACTAGATCATATCATATTTGATATTACATATTAGTGATTTTTTTTTTGCAATTTACAACAGCTCCACCAATATTTCATGTAGTGATGGATGCTATCCGTGGTATCATGTCAAAAGACTTTAAACAAGCACTGCATGTGTTTAGCAATAACAAAAGGGCTTGGAAAGCATATTTGGATGAGAGGATAGATCGAGACCAACGGTATATAAATTTTGGTGGAACTAAGCAGCCTATTGATCTTTAAAATTCAAACATTCGTCTAAATCTAAGAAATCTAAAGTTAATAATTGATATCAACCCTTTAACACTTTTAATTAACTACATCTCAAAAATCTTAAGAGGAACAAAACTATCATATAAGCTTATAAAATGGTAAGTCATTCAGTAGATTATACTCATGGATACCAGTCAACTCTTTTAAGCAACCTTAAAAATAAGAATACCACATATGTTGAGATATAAAGTTCT
This sequence comes from Entomobrya cf. arborea Gr-Col-00668, assembly GCA_034699025.1. NCBI lineage: Eukaryota > Metazoa > Arthropoda > Collembola > Entomobryomorpha > Entomobryidae > Entomobrya > Entomobrya cf. arborea Gr-Col-00668. The sequence goes on along the minus strand of JAQIWN010004463.1, from coordinate 4,738 downwards.
TTTATCCATGCCACATCATTTTCTGTAGCTATTTAATCTCATTAATTCATTCAATCATTCTTCAGTATGTTAAACATTACACATAATTAAGATCAATGCAAATGAACCTTAACAAATCTTGTGAAAAATTTGATAAAAAATCATGCAAATTTAGCCTAAAATTTTCATAAACCATACAAAAACAATCAAAAATATATGGCTGATTGAAAACTAATTCAAAACTAATTAGATCGTAAACAACTTTAGAAAACAACTATCTAGCTGAGTTTTTCAAAGTTTGATACACAATTAGTGATACAAAAACAATAAAAAACTACAAACGCATAAATTTACTTCTGAAAGTTTCGAAAAATACAAAACAAATATGCGTTATATACGTATAGTGATTTAATCATTACAACTTTTTCATATTTGTACATCTGACTATTTTAATACTACTAATACTGAAATACTAAATTTTATTACACATTGACGTGCCTATAGAGAAAAACTTGAGCTAATGACGTCTTGTTAGTAAATATAATTGCAAGGAGAAATGCTGAGTCAAGCATTCACAAGATACAAACTAGTATTCTCTGAAATAGTTACGAAAATTTTACCCAACCATTAAATATTCTTCCATAAATTGTTTTGTTTCATGAAGACATCCTAAACACTCATGGTTACTATTTCATTGATCGCTTTAGATTGATATTCAATATTAACAAATTGCTTTAAAAATTCTGATAATTGGGTAAACGTCGGAAAATATATTAAATTGTACTAAAAATGTAATGGTAAGCAATTTCATACTTAGTTGTATGTAGTATTTTTAAATAATATTTGCACTCTTCTACAATATCTTAAGCACAAAGGTTTTGGGTTAAGTAAATAAGCTAAATATATATTATCTAAAGATTTATAACAAATTTGTATTCTTACTATGCTAGAACTGATAGCAATTATTGAAATTTTGAAATAAAAAGGGTAACAGAAATGTGATGTAATCATTGGTGTAAGAGAGGTGTCATGAATAGAGCAATAGCAACAACGTGAGGATTTCCACTCTTTTTATAACACCTCTCTTATTGGTGTATTAGGTTTTTGTGCGCAATCTATATATAAACTTGCTCTGAACGCTTTTGGTTACAATAAAAAGCCAAAATTCAAGGATTTGTTGATTTGCTATGAATGATGAAGAGTTACTAAAGTATTCAAAAAGACGAAAGGGGAAATTTCTGAATCAAAAGCAAATAAATTATGGTGGAGCAAAGCAGCGTGAAAACGTATGTATAAATTTATTGTTTTTAAGTTTTACGTATACCCGCAATCGCACGTCTCAATATTACTCAGCAAATTAGAGATTTTAAATTTTGATAAGTTTTCTTCCTAAAAATTCCGGCTGATGTTTATCTCTTCTTTGTTATTCCACTATAGTTAAATTTCGTTCAAAATAAATGATTGATCTTCTCATAATTCACATAATTCCATTTTCTAGTTATACCATTGTATCCACTTTTGTTATTGCCACAAAGCAAAATCATAAAGTGGATGATAATCATAAATCATAATCATAAATTGAATTTTTTGGCAATCAATGTCAAAACTATTCATCTAGAGGCTTCTGGGGTAAGAGATATTTCAAAATCCATTTTTGGAGATGACATGAACGTAAATTCCAAGGATTCGATTTAAAAGCTGCACATACATATAACAAAACCCACGGGTTTAATAGATAAAACACAAAAGGAGGTGTTAAAATGCTACTGGGATTTATTAGGATTTGCTATATAATTTACGCTTGCTTTACTTTAAATTAATCTATGGAATTGATATGCCCCTTATCCATATGTATTGATTGAAAGCGTTGATTATTAGAGCCAATCTCATTAGCTTTTGATCTTGTAAAGATGTTAATGAATTACAATGAGTACACACACCAACAAAACAACTCAATCTTATATTTACATTGAGCTACTAAACCCAATATCATTCAAAAGTATTTTAGGTGCACTATTTCCTTGACATATTTTGAGACAAAACAAATGACTTATTCAATTAAAGTAGTACCTAAACGCACGGGTAGCTCGTGTTAAAACTAAAATGCGTCAGCTTTTAAGTGTGCACTAATTACGGCCTGCATTTGAATTCTGAACTCCACACCATTAATGAATTTTGAGATAAAGATTGAAATTTAAACATTACACGTGCAAGGAAATTTTTTAATTGAATTACTCGTTGAAATAAAGATGATGCTTTAAACCTGATAAAAATCTAAACACATAGAAAAACAAATTTAGTAGTAGTAGTTTTTGTAATGCTTCGGTAATCAAGTTAGAAGTTACTAAATGTACAAAGGTGAGGATTAAGTATAAAAGCCGCAGTTTGTTCTTTCTTTTCATTCATCAATATTTGATAAAATTTGCCGTACGCAAAGTGCTTTACACGTTTTACTAGATTTTTATATTCAATTTTACGCATAGGTTTATTTTTCAAAATGTTGATCTATTTCAAACAAGTATTTAGTAGGAGATTCGTTACCAGTCTACAAGTTCTTGCAGTTACATTATTGCTCATTGGATTAGACCACATTGTTCCTAGTATATTTATGCCAACATCTGTCTTTGTTACTGCATTTCCTGCAGTTGGTGAAAAGGAAAACGACTATCAAGATTTAATTTATACATTGCAGGAGAAGAAAATGTTGGAAGTGGTAAGAAACTTTAAGAAATTATATAACATTTACATTGTTTAGTTTTATAATCTGGAAGGAATGATTTTTTTTTAAATTAATAACTTGAATTAATTTACAGTTTAGAAACAAAGTTGCTCATAAACTGTTGGATACGTGCATGAGAAGAGACTTTTATTTAATAAAATATTTACGATCCGCAGACCACAACATTCAAAAAGCAGAATATTTGTTATGGGAGGTAAAGAAGCGTTTTATGTTTATTACAAAAAATAACGATAAAAACATAACATTAATTTACTTCTTCCTGTACTAAAGAATATGAAATGGCGTGAAAACAATCAAATTGACAACATTCTCAACGAGGATTTTTCTGAATTCACTGAAGATTACGTTCTTACGACAAACACTCATGACAAAAAAGGCAGACCAATAGCCGCCGTAAATTTAGGACATTGGGATTTAAGAAGAGCATCTTTAGAAGGAAAAATGTTGAAATTACTTAGATATGCATACTGGTATCACGAGACTCTTTTTAGACAAGTTTGTGAGGCGCAGGAAAGAGGGGAACCTGTATCTAGAGCTTTAATTTTAAATGACATGGAGGGTTACAACTTCTTTCAACAGTCTTGTGCACAATGTAAGAAAATTTTACTAAATCCTTTCAACCAATATTTATCAGCATTAAAATATTTAACATTACTAAATGTTCAAAAGTTGATGAATTGATTATTTTAAATGTAGGTATAAGTTATCAAACCAAGCTCCTTCTGGAATTACAGGATCACTACCCAATGTTATGGCATTCATTTGTTTCGATAAACAGTAAGTTTTTACGTTAAGTCTTTAAAATTTTACAGTATATAGTGAGAAGTGTTTACTTATGGATTTTTTTATTATTTTCTGTAGCGCCACAATTGTTCAATCTTGTTATCAATGCTTCCGGAGGCATGATGAATCCAAAACTGAAGGAAATCTTGATTATACTTAGCCATGATAAAAGAAAATGGATGGAATATTTGGATGAAAGAATAGATCGCGATCAGCGGTACACAAATTTTGGTGGGACAAGGCAGCTCAAAGATCAGTAGTATACTACAAGTAAATGTAAAACATTATGCTTGGGTTTTAGCAAATGAGTATTTGTTAAATCGTTTGGATGTACTGAAAGTTCCAAAAAAATGGATTCTTTTTTATAAAACAAAATATGTTCACATTAAAAGTTTTAACTTTCCAATAAAATTATTTGTATTTTTACTGAAGTAATGTTTATTAGATTCGTTAAATAAGAAGTAAATTCATCGTGGTATTCCGATGAAAAACTAATCTACCAGAGAAAATCAAAATTAATTTTCATTCGCTCATGACTAATACAGATTGTTATTGCATCGTTTGCGTCATTAGTTTAGCTAGCATTTTTTTTAATTCTGAGATACTGATGAACGCTCCCAATTACTGTGTTTGAAAGCTCTGAAGTTCGAAATATGTCCTTGCAGCTTTTTTTTGTTTTGATTTTTTTGGCATAATCGTTTTTACACTTTCTTGTTAAGTTCACATGTATGACTAATGACCATCTCTACTTACGTATTCTATTTGCTCACATATTGAAATGAATTTGCATTCAAACAGAACTTGCAATATGGACATTTTCTATTGATAAGTTGCTTTCTTATCATCTTGAGAAATCTACCACAACTTCATTTTGTGATATTTATGTTCTTCAAAAAACATGAATAACTAATTGAAAAGTAACATAAATTAATAAATTAGGTAGATACATGTAACAGATTTGTAACTCTAAGGAAAACTTATTTTTACACACCTAAGGTGGTTTCCCATAAAATTGTAGCATGTTTGTAAATTTAACCACTTAACTTAACTCACAAGAATCAAGGTTTTTTTGCACTTTTATTATATTAATACTGATTTTATATTGATATGATGCTTTCATAAAAATTAACTTTCGAATATTAAAATATGTATTTTGTAGAAATATGTTTTAAAAGTGAATACAGTGATAGATTAAAAAATTTATTTACAACGCAGCTTGATGATAACTAATCAAAA
>JAQIWN010004462.1:0-11200 GCA_034699025.1 Entomobrya cf. arborea Gr-Col-00668 | reverse complement strand
AAGCCTAATGAACCATTTAAAATAGTTTTGCCACCAATTTGCTATACCAGACTGAAACATGTATCTAATTCGTAGCAGAACATTCGTTGGGAAATATCCCAAATATTTATATCCATGCAAATTTTTGTAAATTTCGTCTTTTCCAAAGAAAACCACTTTGTTGGACCTTTGCAAAAACGTGTATAATTTTATTCCCAAGTTCTCGTGTAGAATTATCGCTGATTTATTGCACTTACCCATTTTCATTGCTATTATTTGTTCAGCACTTTCATGAACACCATACTGCCCCAAATCATTTATCCATTCTGGTAACATTTTGGAGTGATTTAAATAATACCAAGTTTTTGAGGATATTTTGTCTTTTAATTTTTCCATATAATTTCCCTGATTCACAGAAAACTTCATAAATGCTACGAATCGAAATTCAGATACTATTGGAAAAGCCTCATGTGCACTGTCCTAAGTAAAGTCATTTTTGATCACCCCATTCTCTTTATAGAATTTCATTATGTCTTCGCCTAAATATTTCCGGCGTGAAAATATTTCAAATTTATTTTCTACAAGACTATCAAACGTATCAAATCGTTTGGGTTCAGGTTCTAAGGTAAGATTTTTAATATTTTCTCCTTTGTATTCATTTGTCAAAACAATGAATACTCCTGGAATACAAAACAAAACCAATAGCCGTTTCCTGGGTTTCTCAAATATACTTGATGATTGCTCCATTAGGAAGCACAACATGCGGCCAAATATTTCCATTAAAGAGTCGTTCTTTTTTTCCGCTAATCTAGCAAGAATTGTAATAACGAAACAGGAAACAAAGACAAGTACCCAAGTGGTTGTGTCGAATGCAACGACTAATTCCTTCAGTTGATGCACCCAATGAACTTGTTTCTTATGACAACTAACAAATTTAAGTACATCCTTGGCAAAAACCATACTGATTTCAGGAAAATATGCTAAATCTGTTTTTGTGATTCTTTCAATAAGAGGACGAAGCTTTGAGGGAATAAATAAACCAGCATCCGCCTTATAACATGCATTAGCGTCAATAAGTTTCCAGTATTCATATCTATCTGGGTATTCATAAGTAATGGTATGAGTCGTATTACCAGGTAGGAAAAGAGCTTGCAGGTGAACATCTGCTTCATTTGGCAACTGAAGGCCCAACTGTTTTGAGATGGTAAATTGTCCAATATCTTTTTTCGTACTCCCCATTCGTTTGCTCTTATTTTTGTAAGCCAGTTTGGTGGCTGGTATACAATTGTTTGTACAGAAAAGTGAATAGATTTCTCTGCAGTTTTTGTTATTTGTTCCACAGAATGTTTAAATTTACTAACTGATGTCTTTACTGTGACCAGTTCAAATGGGTTGCACGGATTACAATATGGACAGTGAGTTTGCAAATGCACACCACTCCACGATGTTTCAAGTATCAATATCTGTTCCTTCATTCTATATGCGACTGCAAAGTTCAACGCCGTTGCAATCCAAGTATTTTTTCTAAAGTCTTGAAAGCAGTAGGTACCAGGCACTGGGTTGCAAATTAACATTGAAATTTTATCCACAGAGTTTAATAAGTTTATTTTCCAAATCTGGGCTCTAAAGTTATTTTTGAAGTCAATCCAAAATGGGTCTTTTATCATCCAATGTAATACTGGCATATAGTGAAACATACTTGGTTTTACTTCGCTACTTGGTGGATGAAGATATATATTTAATTCGCAATGAATATTTTTGCTTGCCAGTTTTAAATTGAGTTGAAAAATACTTTCTAAATATGAGCTACTTATTTGAGGCTTTGGTTTGTATGAGTTGTGTTTAACTGGATACAATGACAAATCTTTCTCAAACGAAAAGTAACGCAGTAGAATAATGGGTTGACTGATTTCAAGGTAATTTATATTTATACCACGAAAGTTTATTACACGAGTGAGACATCCGTCAAAATAGTTTACTGCAATGAGTTCATGTTCAGTTAGTTCATTTATCTGCGTCGAATAAGCATGGTTTGAATTGCAGCAGACAAAATTAAGAAACGTAGCAAAAATTGGGAAAAAGGTGGTTTTTAATATTGAATTCATAGCTCAAAGTATCTGAATAACTCAAAAATTATGACAAACTCCTAATTTGTAAAATAAATTTCCAATGAAATAACTTTTTTGTTAAAAGTTAACCTGAATTGTGTTAGCCTCTCAGATTTAAAAATGTTCGTTGCAGTTAAAAAAATAATCTATCGAAATTACAGTTTTCAATAAAAATGTTTGGAATTTCCCGTTCTTTTTGTAAAAGTATTTTTTTGTCAGAAACAAAGTTTAGTGAAAGAACAAATTTTTTCAACCTTCTCTGTGTTCAACGTTTGCTCTGACAATGTCAAATTTCTTACATTCGTTGTCCTTTTAGGTTAATTGAGCTTGCTAAGATTAAATAGATATTCCATTTACTCTGGCACGCAAAAAAATAAATTTCTATTAGATTAAACAGTTTAAAAGTTCCATAATAATCCCAGCTTTGAAAACCACTTTAAACATTTTTCTTGTAAAAACAAACAAGTAGCATTTAAATGAATTTTTAAAAACTAGTTATACATATTATATGAGTTCTTTCAATTGTTTTTTACTAATTAAATACCTAACCCAACCTTACCGAAGAAATCCTCTTTAATAGCTCAATATCATATTTCCACAATCAATCTGATACCAATTATTTTTATCGTAATTATCATATTTCGATCATTTATAAAGATATATAAATTTAGGAAGTTATTTTTGTAAAAGTTTTATACAAAATTTTCATCGTATATTTCTAAATATTTACAGCCAGGGAAAAATTTTTTAACATAAATTTTTCAATGCCAGTTTACCAATAACTAATTCATTGGCTTTGTTCGACTAAAAATTTCAAATATATTTTCCTTAAAATCAAGCAAAATCAAAATTTAAATTTCATGCAGTCTTTAACAAGCACTCACCAAGTTTTGTTTTACTCAATCTCAAAAAAAAAAAAATCTGTAAAAAGCTTGTGAATAAGATGAAAAAATGAGGAATCGAAATTCACACACTTCTTCTACTTTCAGAACATTGAACAAAGGTGCAAGATATGTAAAACTTTTTTCGACCGTCATTTGTATACCAAGTGCTTGTTACAAATTGGACGTAGAAATATTGATTGCTTAAAAACGTTTACCATTTTCTTCAATTTTCTGAAATCTTTTACGGACATGGGTTTACATGAATGGAGTTTTGATGGGACAACTCTCAAAATTACACTCCTTTATCTCAAAGTCAAAATGATTTAGGTTATTGGTTATGTTAAATTGAAAGTTTAACGCATTTGAAATAGTTAATTTGAAAATTTCTTATAAAATAATTTGTTTTCATAAATTGGTCGTGTATGAAAGAGATCACTATGAATTAGTTGCTTATATCAATCGACCATTATACGAATCGTCCGTTTATGCGACGGAACGTCCGTAGAACGAACTTTAATTAACAATTTATAAGAGGTTTTTTATTTTAAATCATTCTAAGCGCTCACAAAATCATATTTAACTTTTCAATGATGACTGAACGAGCGCTAAGCATGATTTGGAATAAAAAACCTTACTAATAATTGTTAATTGGACTTCGCTCTACATCGTCAGTTTTATTCAAAAGTGTTTTTGGAGTAAGTTATCACCGTTTTTAGACATTTAGACAAGTTTTTATCTTCAGGTTCTCCTACTGCATTCTTGCTGAATATTGCAGCTGCGATAATTACATTCTTTGAACCTAGAAGGAACTGCGTATTTTAGGGAGGAGCGGTAAATGGAGTGCTGCGTTGATAAAAGTAGGTATATATTTTTGTTTGCATAATTCCTGAAACATTAACACTGTTTTCTGTTTTTGTGCTTATTTTGAAGTACTTTCTTGCCTTTATACAGTTGATACATATATTTAAAGAGCAAGTACTCTACCAGACTGAAAGTGTTGTTGTCATATTGCACTAAGATTACTTTATTTGCACTAATTCTAAGAGTATCTACTATACGTTTTCCAAATTAAATTGCGCCTACTTATCACCGGATATCTCAGAAATATGATTATCGATCCTCGTACGGTTTCTTGCAGATATAGTAGGGACCTTGGTCTCACTTTTGACAAAAAGACATGACTTCAGCTCACTTCATTTCTGAGAAGTGCTCGATAAAGTCATCATCATGGATTTCAAAACTTCAAAAACGAGTGCAAAAATAGTATTTTTGCATACAACTTTCAGCTTTACTCTGAGGTTGATTGTTTTCTCGACCAAACCTCTAATGGTGGTGACACATACGTTCACCACTATTATCCTGAAGATAAGCTCGAGTCTTCCAAATGACTATCAGTTTGTGCAAATTGACCGAAACAAAAAAGTAGTTTTCACAAATTTTAACCAAAAACGTTATGTCACTGGGGATTGATTTTCTGAAATATAACAGGGGCGATTCTTGTGAACTTTTTTCGTAAAGGGGCTACAATAACAGGGAAAGGATATGCTTGAATCTTGGCAAAATCAAAAAATGCATACTTTAAAAAAACGGGCCTGGGAAAAATTTACGCGCAACTTAATTTGGAAAACTCAACGTACTTTCTGTAGAAACAGTTTTAAGGAGGCGATATTTAAAAGGCTGCGTTAATTTCAAATTTTCCGCTCTTAAAAGAATTGGTGAGCTGTGTTTACTAGAGAGATGATGTACTTAGCGAGAATACGGTATGTAATACAAATAAGCAAAGGGAATAAATATTAAGCATTAAAAATTAAGTGTCACCATGTCTTATATATGACGATAAAACAAATTATATACAAATCATGTTAAGTGTTACCTCTACCTGTTTTAATTTTCAGCTCTGAAAACGTATTTAAACTCATTTTAAAATATATTAAAAGCACTTCACTTCACTGCTGTTTTAAAAAAAGTTTGATTTAAAAATTGTGTTAATGTCATCATTATGTGACCGCTCATAGAATTGGTGAAATAAAGCTTACACGTGCGAAGACGTACGTAATAAAAATTCATTTATAAAATGATTCACAGTAAGGTACCCTTCGTCACGTTGTTTTCTCTGCTGTTTGCCGGACCAACTTTTTAGCTTTTGCAAGTATATAACTGTCACACTCCAACTTTCTTAACGCACGTGCTTCTGTCTGCTTTCCTACTTATTATTCTGGTTCTTTAGCCAAGTTTTAATTTTATAAGAGGATACAGTCAACTTGGAATAGCACTGGAACTGTGGCAAGACAACCACAATTTTGACTGGATAATTTTCATTTAGAACTATACTCTTAATTTTACACTAAAAATTATATTTTCATTGTCATTTATCGTTACTTGTGAGAATTTACTTAGCAGTTTTTTAAAAAACATTTATTACCGAATAAACTATATCACCGACTTTTAAATTTAACGGCTCTCAATAAGTCTAGAAATAGCACAAAAGTAGAACTAAAACACTGCTTTGGTGCAAAGAAAAAGTTCTGCCATTAGAACAACAAGTTTTTATTCAAACAGTTGAGTTTCTAAATTATTTACGTGCACAGTCTCAGTGTTAGATTTTTTTAGTTTTGATTGATTGTGGCCTTTCAAAGCTTACCCATATTGCATAAGCACAAAGCATTGATAGAATTTGAGCAGCAAATATATTTTTTTTAAATCAAAACCATCGCTAATTTTTACCGTAGAACATTTCTCAGTGAACGTATTAAAATGGCTGTTACACTATTTAATATATTTGTTGTCAATTTAATTTGTTTTTCAAATGTCTTTGGTTCACCCCTGTTTCAACCATATCTGCCTTTTTCAACAAACATTGACTGTCTGGTAAACATTGTGCTCTCTTCATCCACCCAACAAATTTTGAACGCAAATGACGGATCAATCAATAACCCATTGCACACTTACACAATAATTACTGTAGCAGCACTGAATTTCAAAATTTCAGAATCCAACCAAGGTTCTGAAAACATTGTCATAAATATGCAAACCGGCTATTTTCGTCTCAATTCTAAACACACAAATGGTCAACTTATATTTCTTCTTCTAACGAGGGACAACTTAATTGAAAGTTTGTATGCAATCCAAAACTCGGGTTTCAGCACTTCCGACCAAGTTCTCTTTTTTAACCAAGTTTCTTTACTAAGCCGTTCGAATCTACTCTATATTACACAATTTATAAATCGTCTGCCACGCCATAACGTGCAGCCCTTTCATTCCAATCTGATATTTTACGAAATGGAAAGCAGCGTTGTCCACGTACTATGCTATTTTTGCAATTTTGACAATGCACAACTCATTCCATTTCAAACATCATCTCTGCAATCCTTACACGACTCAGCTTTAAATTTAAACTCAAACGGATATGGTCAAAGTGTTTCGATTTCATTTCCGTTTAAGGAATTTATAAATTTATTGGCTCTACAATGGATACCTGACAATTCATGCTTTAAAGGATATTCTAGTTACAAAAATGGACTAGAACAGCTTTCCAGCAGCTTATCAACATGTAATCGGAAAATACTAATAGCAGTAGTTTCGATTCAGGAAGCACTTAATATATCAATGACTTTCTTTCGGACTACAATTGTACCAAGACAAAAATGGCACTTGCAGCTTCGAATTACACTACTGAAACTTTTGTTTATGGAGGATATTACTGTTTTAAACAAACGCGAACATTTTCAGCACGGTTACGTGTATGACAGGAATTTGGCAACACTTTTGGGGTGTACTTTTTACAACCAGTATTCCGTATACGATCCAACGGTTTTTACAATGATTCATTGGAATGTGTGGCTAGTTTTATTAATAACTTGTCTTACAATATCTTACATTGCTTAAGATCCTCTGAAAGGGCTTTCAATACTAAAAATTTGGATTTGCATGGAAGTTGATTTAAACAAGATTGATCGGCGCTTACTCGCAAGTTTCCTCGTACCGATCGCACTACTAGGGTTTGTACATCAAAGCTACATTTCTTCAGACAGCACATTTCTTCCTTATCAACTAATTACTTATAACGATGCGCTTGACGAAGGATTTAAAATTTGGACACCCCACAGAGGGCTGATTCAGTTGCTTTTTCAAACTGTAGTACCTAAACGTGTTAAAGATGACTTCGAAGCATATTTAAATGGTCGCAGTGTGGCAAGCCTACATGCATCTGAAGAAGTACCAATTACAAATATTAGTTTTATGACTAAATTTATGGCAGAAAGGAAAACAGGGATTTTTAGCAGTTCCGAAGGGAACCTGAATCTCATTAACTTTGTCCGAGGAAACATAGTTTTGGTTGATAATACTATCGTATGTTCAACAATTACGAACGCTAACTTTACAAATTATCAACACGTAAGTTTACGATTTTCTGGTTACATGTCAAAAAAAGCTCATTTTATTTTCACTAAGTGGATAGAAACAGGAGAGTTTCAAAAAATAAACAGACTCGCTACAAATTTAGAATCGCAAATAAAAAATTTGAATGTCTCAAATGTCGTTTATCTGAACAAAGTAGCGCCACCTCAGTCAATGGATTCAAAATCTATTGTCGGACTGTTTTGCTACGCAGTGTTTTTGTTGGGTTTAGCTATTTTACTTATTAGGCTAATGATCGCGTTTGTTTTCTTTCTGAAGGTAAAAGTGTGTTTGCTTTACTTGGTAATATTGCAAACTTATAGGAAACCCTATGTTAAATCAAAATTTTAATTCAAACGGTTTTAGTTGCCGTGTTTTTGTAAATCGAGTTTGCTAAGTTTAAACTCAACCTTTATTTCTTAATTAGGCTTTGTATAATTAAGCAATATAATATATAACAATAACAATCCTAATTGCAACTATTTCATGAACTTGGGACATTTTCAGCAATGAATATATTGAGCACAAGTATATAAGAGGGAATTTAAAAACTTTCAGAGGAAGTTACATTAAAATGATTCATTTGAAAGAAATGAACAATATATCGGTAGGTAATTAAGGGTTTTTGGACTTCAAAAACACGCAAAAGACCAGATTTTGTTTTTTTTGATTAAGAATACAAATGAAAATTTTCGCTAAATTAAAGTTTCTGAAAGGTATCAATATTTTTGTTATTTTAGAAAAATAAGTATCATTATTTCTGAGTCATACGATTTAAAGGCTATTGTTTTATTATATTTGTTCTGTTCACATTAAGAAATATTTCACTTTGCTGAATAAATATTGCTAAAGAAATAAATACTGTCAATAATGCCTTTGGAATGAACTACGACTCTTTAGGTTCGCTCTTGAAACACTATCACTCCAGAAAACTATCAATTAAACCATAATCCCTTAGCCGAAATCAATTACGTAACCAGAAGAATCAAATCACATTAGTCCTTTCAACTTTAGTCATTCATAACCAAAGGATATCAACACAACATTTTATACAAGTTCATCCAACATCTATTGAAAACAGTAATAACATAAAACAAATTGTCACATGATAAAAAGTTGGTTAAATGGTACAAAGTTTTGAAAAATAAAAATAAAGTTTTAAAGTTTACAACACTGTTAGTTTTATTTGCTTCTCCAATATTACATACTAACTACAGTTCGTGGGGGAAAATAGATACACAACCTTGACATGCCCACGTTTGACATGGTTTTGCATTATAGTAAGAGTTATCGCTAACAATGGGGCTACTAGTATGCATCAGCGAATTAATAAACGAAATTTACATGTTCTGGTGTAGTTTTTAATACTGATTCAGAAAATAAGTGTCGTTTTCCCGAATGGGCAAGTTTGTAATTATGAGCAGCATTTATTTGCAGCCCGAGCGCAGTTTTTAAGGGTGGTAGTAAACGTAAAACCAAGCAATCAGTGAGAGAGGAGCTTTTAGGTCGAAGCTCGCTGCGTATGCAAAATACTACTGGCGCGCGCTCTCTCTCAGGTAAACAAACACAGCTGGTAATTACAAACTTGTCCATTCGGGAAAATTACAAATATTTTCTGAATCAGTATAAAAAACTACAACAGAACATATCAATTTCGTTTCTTAATTCGCTGATGCATACCAGTAGCTCCATTGTAAGTTCAAGCACACATTTATATCGATGGAAATATCTGAAGCAGTTAACATCTAACATCATTAAAAATACTGCTAATAAATTTCTTTTAAATTATATTTATTTGGTAAAACGAATGTGTTTGATGAGTTATTGCGATACTCTTGATGATTTTTAATCGCATTTTTAAATACTTGAGCTTCCAAGGTTCAATTATAGATTTAAAAACTTGATTACGTTATTTCAACAAGTAAGTTGATTATATTCATTTTTTTACTTATTTAAAGTTTGTGTGCACTATATTTAGCTTATCTCTCTGAAAATATGAACTTTTAACTCATTGCTTATTTCTTTAAATTGATTTTCATGTAAAATTATAATTTTAAATTAAATTCCATCGCCTACATTTATTTGGTGGAAATTTTTAATTCAAAATATTTAAATAAATTGATTATTTGTCTAAAATGGAACGGTATTTCCTTGTGTTCCACTTATAACCGTTGCATAACCTCTTGTTTCAAATAGTATAACAAGTATATTTTTTGTCATATGGTTCAATTTTAACTCATTACAAATCCATTTAAACGAAAAACAAGTTTAAATTGGAATTAACAATGACCAATTTTAATTATGAGTTTGCCTTCAAAAGAAGCAGTTTCTTATTTAGACCCGAACTGAAAAATCTCATTACTCGATTACAATATTTTCATTCAGAGTATAGTTATCCTTACTTGTAGCTTTGTTAAACGTTTTTTTTACTCCGAAGTCTTTAAAAATAACAAATGTTTTAAAAAGGAACTTGTGAAAATGTATTTTTCTCACAATTTAATATGAGTTTTTGCTTGTAACTCTTAAAAATAATTTTACTACTACGGATACAAAATTGTTGATATCGCTTCGCTAAATTTAAATTAACTCTTTGCTAAATTCTAAATTGAAATCCATTGAGAACAAATTAAAATTTCAAAAGTTTGGTTTGATATTTATATTTTTGGTGATTGTAAGAAAACTTAATGCATAACATAACATCAACGAGTACTCAAATATCGTACTATTATTAACATATCTAACCAATATTACATACAAAGAATCTAAAATATTTTTTTTAAACCAGATACTTTTTTTACTATTGAGCAACGGAAAGTGCTTTTGTCATCCAAACCTTTTGGGTTAAAATTTGGCCCATATAGAGTTGCAAAGAATATACATGGTTGGTATACTATGCGTGATGATATTTTTCGTACTCCGGTTGCTCTGTTGTTACTAGACTCGCTGTAATAAAAAGCATTTCGTCAAAAATTGAAAAATTGAAGTTTTTGTATTTTAAATACAATAATTTTAAATTGTTAAATGATCCATTTGTTTGGGAAAAAATGCTTGTAAAATTTACAAATGTATACTACATTTTAATCTTGGATATTGTTAATTGTCCTACAAGCAAAAAATAGTTATTTGTTTGATAGAAATCTTAACTAAATACATAAAGCTTTTCACATAAAATTGCAAAAATTTGTGGTGTCATATCTCAAGGCTTTATTAAGAAATGTCATTTTTCGGAAATACAAACCGAGTGGCGTGGTTTTTATGCTTGGGTCGAGTCAGGTAATCTTTTAAAAATGAAGAAAACCCAAACAAACTAATTTGGTACATATGTTGTCTTTAAAAATAAGCAAGGAACATTTACTAACCAAAACGCTCAAAATTCTGAGCACAGAATGGTTGCAAAGAAGTGTGAAAAATATGTGTAAAATACGCACCAAATATGCATACAAGTTTAAATTAACATGTATAAATAATGTACCCAAAATTTACACAGAAATTCAAAAATTCATGGCCGACAATTTTCCTGAGAACAAAATTTTGTATTCAAGATTTCATTAAAATGCAACAAATTTAAAATAAAATTCGAATTACTCTTTAACCTAGAGTTATTAAACTAATATTTAATTAGCAGTAAAGGGCGCACGTTACACAAATTTACAACTTTCTTTTGCATCCAATAATAATTAATATCCTTAAATACTTTATACACCTAATTAGATCACAGTTATTGTGTTGCGACATACACAAATGCACAGACTCGGCATTTCACGTAATTCCGGCCAAAACTAAAATTAAATCACTTATTTCAATGAACGAAATCCCAGCTTTTTTTGATTG
>JAQIWN010004461.1:0-11201 GCA_034699025.1 Entomobrya cf. arborea Gr-Col-00668 | reverse complement strand
ATAAAATCTATACTCAAACTTTTTCTTGCCTAAATCTTAAAATGAAAAATGAACCTAGGTGAGGAAACATAGTGTATGGTTTTAACCCATCAAGTTTTTGTTCCAACTGAAATAAAACAATGTCATTATTTTAATCTTACAACTTCAAACCCGCAAAAGCATCATGCGTTTTAGTTTCGCTAAAAACGAAAAGAAGATTTTCGCTGAGTTGCCTAAAAATAAAAATTTACGTTTGTAGAGCATAAAAGCCTTCAGTGTCAATCAACTTAAGAACAAATACAGAAAATAGTTTTTAGGATCGATGAGCTTGTTATTTGGATTGAGTTGTGCCATTAGCTAAGCCCCGAAAAGTTGAAAACGTGACCGAACGTTCCATTTCCTGTCTCGTTTATTTGTGTATTTGTACATAAAAACATTATGCTGCTTATGGTACTGCTTTTACGTCTGTCATTCAAATAGCAAGCAAGTTTCCACAAAACATAAAGAGCACAAACAACAATCTGTCTTTTTTAAGAAGTATTTTTGTGCTAGCTGTACAATTTAGCTGTTTTTACATTATTGGGTTCTTTATTGCCGAGAAAAATGGAGATAGATGCTTATTTAACGAGTCTGTTTTTTCCTTAAATTGATGCAAACAGGAATAGCAGAAACCTGATCATTTTTAATAATCATGGCTTTGCACGTCAAATGTTTAACGAGTTTCAATGACTCAAAGATGGTGAAAACTTGCAGGGCCTTTTTGATACAAGGTTTTAACTTTACATAACTAAACTCATGTTTACCAAATCACACGTGACATTTGTTTGAATAAGCTAGATAGGCCAACAATTTATTACAATTTTAACGTAAAATAAGGGCTCAATATATGAAACTTTAATTTACCATTCATTTCATTAAGGTACTTTAGTCTTTTTTATTTTATTCCCTGTTATTGAAGGGAAAATATTTAATGCAATGAAGTGTCATATTATGTATGCATCATTTTTTGTTTTTCGGTGAAGTAAAAATTAAAAAGTAAAAATTTCATTCACTCTTATCTACTCAGAAATTAAATCTTCGTCTGAACTAGAAATTATTAGTGGAAATCAGGTTGTCATATTTGCTCTTACAAGCTATCAAATAATTCGAAGATATCGACCTAAAAATCCGCGGAAGCGAACGAAACAGTACTCCAAATCAAATTTTAACTCTGTATGTTGTGTATTATCAATCGAAAACCGAATCTTTTCACAAAAATTGCATTTTGTCATTAGGGAATTCGTATGTTACTTGGATTTCCTTGTCTCCAGCTTTTAAACAGCTAGAGTGTTAGTTTGGTACCGAATAAAATATAAATACCGTCATCATATCATAACGAACTAAATTTCAGAAAAAGGCTTCAGTCACGTCGCTGCTGTAAGGGTTACCTGGAATGTGCTGCAATACTTAACTGAATTACTTGATACAAACAATTCCATGCACCATCAAACAAAGCTCTTTGTTTCTTAAGGCTAGCTACAAAATATTCCATTGCGGGATTTCATTTCTGATACTCGAATCTATCCAAGAATTGAAAATTTGGTTTCGTAACTTTAAAAAGAATGCCGTATAAATAAATCTTAAAGTTTTTTTATTGCATAAGCCATTTCACGTTTTGCTAACAAAACAGTTTGACTGTGGAGTAGGATGAAGAAATCGAATAGCCTTTTTGTCATAAATTCAAACAACAAATAGTATTCTTGTTCTCCAATTCTAAACACTTCATGAAAACGTTACATTTATCCATTCTATGAAATTATGAATTACATGCACAGACCCAAAAACTACATTGACCAGTAAACTTATTTTCCAGATTTGTTTGTTCGTATTATAGCCAAACCAAAAGTTTCTTGGTTTACAATTAAGAGCTAGAATTTTCCATGTCATGAATGCATTTTTGCTTGGAACATTGTGTTTGGTATGCTCCAAGTTCGGTCAAAAACACTTTCTAAATAAATTATTACAATGCAAGGATGGAACTCAAAAATCGCTTCCTCGGTTTTTAAATAAATGAAATGAAATGAAGTGTCCATTGTCTGGTCTTGTTTAAATCAAATGCATAGAAAATGAATTGAGTAAAAATAGATGTTCATCGTATGTTATGCAACAACTTTTTGGCTCGAAAATTTATACGTGAGGATATGAGTGTAACTTTCAGCAATAATTTCCAAATAAAAAATTTCTTTCACTGCGTGAATTTAAATAAATGTCTTCTGATACATACAGAAATACATATAGGATGGCTTGTAGTTAAATAATGTCTGAAAAAATACATTTGATTTATTTTTAAAATTCAACACATTAATTAATTTATTTATTTATTCAGGGAAAGATGTCAAATACAGTATATTGAGCAGCTCTGTTACAAAGTTGGCAGAGCTGAAGATGATACAATTATGTACAAATTTTGAGGCAAGAAAAACACTAAAACTAACAAAAAAACAGAAACGAAGAGGTTCACGCGGCCTATTACGGCGCTGTGGGACTAAAATAAATTCATTTATCTTATATTTCGTATATTTATTTTTAAAATTCAACACATTAATTTATCTTATATTTCGTATGTTTATTTTATATTTCTTATGTTTTTTATAGTTATCCTATGCTTCATAAATAAATACTGAATCGGTAAAATACATAAAAGCCTTTCAAGTCTGTTTACAAGTCTGTTGTTATCCCTGAGGTACCTTTTGTTTTGATAACGATAGCTTTCATAGTAGCTGTATCATATCTTACTGTAAAACTAGAATTCATATTATTTCCCATCAATCTAGTGGAAACTGGTTTAGTGCATTTTTGAAAGCTCCAAACAAGTAAAGTTGATTGATTATTATTTCGTTTTCGAAAACGAGAGGAGTTCCGATAGCTCCCAGACCGACTTACAGGGTATCTATATGTCGTCGTGGAAGAATTCCGACTAGATCCATGTACCCCATACCATCTCCCTGTGCCCATACCTATCATTTGATTCGTCCGAACCAACAAAAACCACGATGGTAAAAGCGTCTGAAACTCATCTCGAAATTTCTTGTTGAGAAATGCGTATATTATGGGATTAATACTGCTGTTCCAACTTCCCAGCCATTGTGCAAAAGGCATCATCAAGTGTATAATATTCAATTCAGCATCGCTCATATCCATTGCAAATTTCAGCCTTGTAACTAAAACGTAGAGAGGTAACCAGCTCATGAGAAAAGTGAGAGTGACCATGCTTAGCATTTTCCGTGCATTTTCCCTTGCTCTTTGGTGCATTCGTTCAATAAGAATTGCTGTAGAAACAGATTCTTGGGGCACATTGCGATTATTAACGTGACACCACACTACTGCATTCGATACGGCTATTAGTATCAGAGGTAGACCATAGCAGAACATCAGATTTGCAATAAGATAGTATAAGTTGCCGTGGTGTTCATCCTCCCATGTTTCTTGACAGTATACAAGACCATCTTTGTCGGAGATCACTATATTGAATATCACAGCCCAGGGTAGAGTCAATGACAAAGCTAGGATCCAAATGAGACTGATTGTTTTTAGTGCTTGAGATTTCGAGATGCTTTGATATCGGTCCAAAGGTCGATAAACTGCATAGCACCTACAAATAAAAGACAAATATAACATATGATGATGTATATGCAAATTAATATTTATGCCTGAAAAAAATGACTTCAAATCTACGACGTCACAATTGTTCAAGTATCAATTTTTTTATTGAAATTACCTGTCTAGAGAAATTGCAACTAGGCTGTAAGCAGAGGCACATACCGAAACACCCTGTATGTATGCCACACCTTTGCACATGAACGAACCAAGAATCCATGCTATCAAGGACAATAAAAAATATTTTTTTGAATAAAATACTAAACTAAAAGAGTTTTTTTTACCAAAATATAAATTTATAACACGACGAGAATTTTCAAACTGTGATTTTGGCTTACGTAGAAAAATATTTGCAATTAAAGTTGGGCCCACACAAAATATAATAACAAATAGGTCTGCAACTGCCAAGTTCATGATGAATATATTTGTCACTGTTCTCATTTTAGGTCTAAAGAAAACCACCAGAATCACCATGCAGTTTCCAATTACCCCAGCAATGAGAATAGTCATGTAAGCTATTACAAGTGTCAGGGTCCATTCCCAACTGTGTCGAAGGTATCTTTGGTCAAACACATTCCACCAACTTTCTTCGAGTAATATAGCTAATGGGAAGATGTGCTCAGATTCATTTGCACCTACTGTGATATTCAAGCTCTCAAGTGAAATATTTTCTTCTGTGGGAAGAGTTTTTAGCACTGATAAATTGATTACACTGTCAGAAAAAATGGACCAGAGGCTATTTTCAGTTTGTCTTAATTGATCATTGTAACTGGAGCCATTATGGGCTTCTTCGTCCAACTGATGATCCGAATAATTATTGTTTGCTAAACGTTGTGTCATTTTTGCTTTGATTTAGTTTATTACAGCTTAAATTTGTAGCGAATAAGCTCAAAATTTGATCACTTTTGATTGGATCGTTTTGGAAAATGTAACCTGTCTAAACTCTCTACACGGTTATAATATTACAAATTGAGTCCAACAAATGGGTTGTTAACGTGATAATAACAGTCTGGTCTTGAAAAATCTACCTGTCTTTTAATAAACCAAAAAAACTTTCACCTATCTGCGTTGAAGTATAAAGAAATTAGCTCAAAAACAGTATTTCTAACCTGCACGACAGAAGTAAAAACGCTACTTATGTATTGTAAGACTTCGAACTCTAGATTCGCTGATGAAAATGTAATACAAGTATCACGTCTGCTACTTCTAACTACTTCAAAATTTTCTTCTTATTCCAGGGCAATGTGAATCTTACACGTTATGAAATAAGCTCAAACTTGGGTTGTGAGGTAGAGATCAATGTTTACAGAATGATTGACTCTGACAAACTGAGATGAAGGAAGGCAGCAAAACTGCCTTATATAGGCACCAGGTCCAGCGTTTCCACACACAAAAGCAAAGCTGTACTGAAAGTCTGAAAATGCATTCTCTTTTATTTTTCACTTTCCCAAAAGCTTGTTACATAGCTGTACATCTATCATGGTCATCTATCATACATCATGGTCCATAATTGATCTTCCAAAGATATATCCGTGAACATTCTCCTGACCTAGTGTTAATTAGCTTTTCGCAAAATATGTCATAATTATAGTGGCATCAAATAATATCAACGATCATGTATATATATATGTATTTAACGCAACGTGCACATTAAAGAGCTAGATATTAAGCAAGTTGTACGTATATTAATCAGTGGTGTCGACGTAGTAAGACCTGTGTACTAACTTCTTGGACAATTTTGAATTGCAATTTCTAAGAAACGTGTAGATATTTTTCATAAAAGTTTTGTGTCAAAAGAAACAGCGTAATTTATAGTTTTGAGATCCCGTAAAGTTAGAGTTTAACAGTTTGACATATAAGGGAAAACTGTCACCCATGAACGCGTCTGAAATATCTCTTTTTTCTGCTTTAAAATTTCCACAAAAATATTTATTTTGGACCGCCTTTAAATATACGCCACAAGGAATTATTCAAAACTGTTGAATACAATTTGATAAGAGAGTTATTTAGCATAGGAATCATAAGCGTATGTAGAAATATCTGCTGTCGTATTTGTGAATGGTCGCTCATAGCCAAAAAAGATAGTTTTTTGGTAACCAAAACGTTTATTTGGACACGATTACCGTACTGTTGGGAGTAAAAACACTAATCCAGGATAAAATTAACGAGCAAAGTCAGTACAATACGTTAGGTCAGATAGGTGTACTTACAAGTCCATTTGGAACTAAAGTGAAGCGCTCAAACAACATTGAAATTATTGGGAATTCAAAAATGCTTTTATACAGAAAACTTGAATTCATGTCATATTTTAAATCGTATTTTTTTAAGGATTATGTTCATGAAAATCTATGATTTCAGGCATTTTAGAAAGCTAAGATATAAGAGGACCTGGTAGAGTTAATACATTTCCAAAACTATTCACAATGTGGTTTTGCAACGAAATGTTAGAAAATCGAACGTTTTAAAAACAAGAAAAACATAATTGAGTAATGGGTTTTAAGGTCGTCGGAAAAATCAATGCAGTAAGATTTGAAATATCAGACACAGTTTATTTATGTACTACTGACTGTAGTTTTCAAACATACCAAGTTTAAAGAACATGAGAATGGGAGTTGAAAGAAAATGACGATTCAAAAATGTCCAAGAAGTTAGTACACAGGCCTTATGTAGTAAAAATACACCGTTAAGTATTCTATAGCAATATTTTTTAAAGCGTCATTTCAAATTAATGAATTTATTTTATGGTAGAACAGATCTTGTGTAAGTACTTTGTGAAACAACAGTTGTTCAGTGGACTACCTCCTCACATCTTCTTACCCACGAGGCGACCTATTCTATGTTTTGATTTAGTTTGGTGTCGTAACAAAATTTCATATAATTCTATTTGGTTTTATTGTCATATAACATTTAAATTTATCCTACAGGTTTTGCAACCCACTCAAAAATACTCAACTTAAAAAACAAATTATAATACAGCTGCAATGTTTCTGTACATGATGGACATTAATTAAATTTGTTACAGTACCTTGTTTCATTTGTGAAAGCCTAAAGCGTAATTGTCGTTTATCTTATCTATGTGTTATGTGCGGCGTAGAAAGTTGTTTGTGTGTGAGATTTGGGATGCAATACTACGGTGGCAACAAGGCATTATTTCATTATTTTGCCTTTCCTAAAATTAAAAAAAGAAATAATTGAGTTTGTGGAGTAAAACTGACACTGATAAATTCTTTGGTAGAACTTTACAATATAGTTCGCTACCATAGTGAAAATCCCGACTTTGTATAAACAATTTAGTGTTTCAACCCACACTTGTTCCGAACTTTCTAAGAATTGCGTATTACTAATTGAAGTGTCAGCTCATTTTATAAAGATGCGAAAATTTCCACTGTTAGTTTGTTTGTTATTTTTAAAAAGTTAATTGTTTTTATTTGCCAGTATAAATTGTTATTGGTATCTAAAAGACAAGCAAATTTTACAAAATACCCCCAAAAGATTTACACCTTCAATCGAAAGAAACAAAACAATCTGTAATTTGTATTAACCATAACGTTTATAAATTATGTATACATATATGTCGCAAAATGTCCAATATACACTCTGAAAAGAATTAGCAATGGTCTCTACGGGACCATTGCTAATTTTCAGTAAGGGGAAAATAAGGGGAATAAGGGGCAATGTGAGCTTGCAGCAAAACACCCCAGAACCCAAAGCACATGCGCGCGAACAAGCTGGGCAGAGTTCCACACGAGAAGAACATGCTTTGCTCAGCTCTCTCTATTTTTACCCTTCTCTTAACATTACAAGCTCTGTGACTCTGTTCAAGTACACAAGCTTCTCCTTCAAGTAATTCCTGTCGTATTTAATTCGCTGTTCAACAGCATTTAATGTTTTTGTTTAATTGGCAAGTGCCATAAATTGTTAGTAGTTTTACGGTTTATTAATAAATAAAATAACCTTATTATTTTGTAATTTAACTGAAGTTCGGGAGAAATCTTAATTGACCATTTATCCTGTGATACGAACAAACTGGAATTTTCTTTTGTAATTGTGCATTTAGGATGCGTTTTTTGGCATTAAATTTGAGAATTTTAATTGTTTTCTTTAAATATACTTACGTACTGCCCACTACTTTTTCCATTAATTAAGAATTTTGTAAACTCATAATACAATTTAATTTTACGTGTCCGCACAGACCATCCTCACACACACACTCATTTAAGGGTTAAAAATCAGCCTTAAACTGATTTGGAATACAAATATTTCTTTATTTTCTTTGTGTTAATAGTTTTGACGAAGTGTTCAACCATAGGGCGCTTTAGTTTTATTTTCAAGAAGTCGAAGTTCTACACAAGTAATGCTCTTTAAATTCCGCAAAAAAATAATAAAATTGATTGTAAATGTGAATCGCATTATATGTAATCCCAGATTAAAAAATATTATTTTGGTACACTTTTCGTTTATCTTCCAAAATTATTTCTTTTCTTTTTATGTTTTCGACATCAAATCCAAGGATAATAGGTATTCATGCGCTGTGACAAGTATCTAAAATGTAATAAAATACAATTTTAAGATTCTCAGACTTAAGTGCTTATCGAACATCAAAGACTATCACAAACTACTCAACCAACATTAAAGAAATTTGTCTTCTCACTTTTATGATTTTGTATTTATTTAAGACGGTAGTACTTGAAACATATCACATGGATTCCTAAATGCCAATAAGGTTTTAGTTGTTTCGTTAATAGCTCGAATCTTATTCATATCAGGTCCAAGCCGTAAGGAATACGGAAGTAAACAAAAGAATATTATTTGATTTCACGTAATATGCTGATATGCAGCATAAAAATGGGCACTTGTTTCAAGTCTAACATAATAACTTACTATGACACAATCAGTTTCGTACTATTATAAAAAGAAATTGAAAAAAGACCGAATAAAAACAGAAAACACATAAATACTTTGAATTATGGGATTTATATAAGCATTGCAATTTTGTTATTGTCATACCCAAAACATCTTTTTTTGTTCAATAATACACGTGGCACTTGAAAGATATTATGCTTCACTTGAATACTTTCTTCGAGAAAGTACGATGGTGCATAAACAACGAATTTAATGTATTTTGACGAGTTTTACTTAAGTTAACGCTTGAGTTACATTCAAGATTGAAATGGGGACTTCTAGAATTTCCCCTATTTTCAACATTAACTACTACTTGCCATTCAGTTGAGTATACAGAGGTAGCATTATATTTAAAAAACAGACAATGTTTCAACACGTTAAAGTTGTTTGTTTACCAAATTTGAAAAATAAGAACTAATGTACTAAATAGTAGGCGTTAATGTTCATAAAGAAATCTAGGAGTTTTTAATGGCACTAATAAGGTTGTAGTTTGAGTATTGAAGGGAAACACGGGATGTCTCCGTTTTTAATATTTAGATAGAAGATAATGATAGTTTACTTAACGTCAACAGAAAACACTGCATGTCGGTGACGGCAAGAACATCATACAAATATAGGCATTAACGAACATAAATATGCAACCAACATGAACATAAGTACGATTTGCAACCAACTGACTTACTACACTTATCGCTTAATCGTTACAATTATTAGAGACACAGAAATACATATGTTTCAAGTGAAGAGTTAAATTTAGGTTAAAAGAGGAAATACCTGCATCTTACACTTTACTTTATTAAAACAGTTCATGATTTACTATTTTGTCAGGCTATTCTTTATATTGAATTACTATATTGTTACCAAATAACCAGAAACAATTATTGAAATTTTTTTTATCGCTTCCAGAGTTTTGGGACACAACATAATAATCATAATACTTTATTTTGGAATGATACTTGATGCAGAATAACCCTTTTAAATTTTGTTATAATATGTGTAAACTCATATTCTGATATCATACACGATAAAATTTTGACGATACTTTAATAGCAATATATGATTCTATGTTAGATTGTCCAAAACCACATTGTCAAATTTTTGGTCGACATTGTCAAAAGTCGTACGTCGCAATTGTGAAATTCATAGCCGACATTGTCAAATTCAAGAAATAAAAAAACATTGAAATGTTCATAAATTTTTTTATAAAAATAGTTTACTGTTTATTATCACACATCTACAAACATAAAACATGCAATCCAGATAACATTACACATGTTACTTTTCGGACATTTAGGCATGAGCTCAAAAATTCTATCTCGTTGAAATTTGACAAGTATGGTCGTTCAAGATTTATACAAATTCTGAATCAAAGATCAGCTCAATGCACTTCTTTTTGTAAAATGAAGCAAAACTTACACATTCAACTGGCCTAAACACTGCCTACCATCAATACAGTTTACTGTTTGTGGTACCCACTTTTTTACTATCATAAACATTTTACAATGAAATCGAAAATCATGATGGCCTAGAATTTTGTCCTTCGACTTACGTGGCCTTAAAATATTTTTAAATGACACTAACGACCATTTACTCTTCTCCCAAATACTAGATGCATTGCAAACATCTTTTCTGTCACGATAATAATATTTCTCACTATTTTTGTCAACTTTGACATGATAGTGTAACCAGCATGGACATTTTATTAATGAGCTCCATTATTCCACAAATGAAGTAGCCACGATGCGCTTGGTCCTGTCTGATTGGTTTTCGAAAACTTACTAAATGTACTAGAATATTCTATAACCATATTTTCTGCTTTGGTGACTTGAAATTTGAATATCCCAATAATAATGCAGTGCAAAGCAAACAATAATGCTATAAAGGCGGTTCAGTGGTTGATTCATTTAATTTTGACGATGTCGACTATACTTTTGACAAAGTGGTTGTTTTGGGAATCCAAAGGATCCAAATCAAATTTTTGACAATTTTTTATTTGCCAATCATGATTTTGAAAATGTAACGGCCTACCCTTTCCTCCAGCTGCGTATACCTAAGAGTAGCGTCTGCTTAAAGAAATACAACCAAAACTCGATTTTTTGGACATTTTTAATTCCAAAAATTTCAATTCGACATTACTTTTTTAATATTGAATGAAGTTTCATAGTTTTGGTTCCTAATTAGTCATTATAAGTACTTTTTTCAACTATGGCCTCTGGTCGGTTCAGAAAGCGAATTAACTCTTAACGACAGTGTTCAGGTTTTTCGTCAAATTCGATTTTGCGCAATTACCTTGCCTGAGATGTCGAACTCGAGAAAACCAGCCAGCATTTCTCAAAGACAGTGCCAATATATAATGTGTTATATGCATATGACTTCTCTATAGTAGCTTAACATTTTACGCTATTTCAAGAACCATAAACCTATTAGACCATTTTATAATGTTTTTCTTCTTCTTCCGGTTTCGTTCATTCACGTTGATTTCGAGTCGTCCAGCTTTTTCGTTCTCCTGTATACTAATTTTGCCACTCGGGGGTCAGTGATAACATTTTTTAATTGCCAAAATACTGCGTTACTATGTACTAAAACAGAGCCTAACATTTTGTTAACCATCATATTTAAAAGTTAATGAATTTTGCATTACTCACATGCGCAATTAAAATAGTATTTCAGAATGTATTATTAAA
>JAQIWN010004460.1:0-11201 GCA_034699025.1 Entomobrya cf. arborea Gr-Col-00668 | reverse complement strand
GTTATTTGCAGTTGCAGCATTTAAAACTTCATTCTTGGTGGAGTCATTGAAATAATCTTGACTTTCCCTACGAAGCAACTTTACTTCATTTTGAGAAAATCTACGCAATTTATTCTGTTCTTCACGCTTTCTCCGCTCTTCCTCTTGTTCTTCCTTTCTCCAAAACTCGTCCTTGGCACGAGAGTTGATCTCTTCCCTGGGGTTCGTCTTCTTGTAACAGGTTCCCTGCAAAATATAATATGTAATGAATATTTATATTCATATCTCTTTCAATGTTAATCTGCTTCCTTTTTATAAATTCAGTTCACATCATCTTTACAACATACCACAGGGCCAACAGGTGTATCCGTATTCTGTTGTGTGACTTTCACCCCTTCTCCGGCAACAGCTTTTGCTACCGTTTGGATAACGAGATCGGCTTCTACATCCTCATCTGTTCGGGCATTCATTGTTACGTGAATTCCTTTAAAGAAGGATCTCACAATGCTGATGTGATTTGCACACATGCCTTTCCTTGAAAGAGGTGCACCTTCTCCTTGCTATTTACATACACATATAAAAATAAATTTAATGACATAAATGCTTAATCAGGGATAAAAATAGGTTCCAACTGTATTCTCCAACTTACCCAATTAATAAGAACAATTTTTTCAACATTCTTTTCCTTAATTTTAACACGAGCCAAAGCATACTGGATTTTTCCACTGTTGAATTCATCTGCTAGTTCATCAAGACCGCCGTCTAGAGATATTAAAAGTAAATTGGTGTTAACAAGTTCAATAGATAAAACAAGACTAATTAACATATTTCTCCAATAAATGTATCAACTTACCCCCTTTGGTTACAAGGTTAAGATCAAATGTCTGACCATCGTAGCCGTAAAGAACCCTAACAAAATTACCAATATAAATATTTAAATTGACTCAATACAAACTTTTAAATGAATGATGAATTCTATTCTTTAAAAATTACCAGTCCGTTTGCGACTTCTCATCAACAACTTCCTTCCATGAAGAGATGAGAGCATCCCTATTCTTATCCAAGTTGAGCGTCATCTTGATCCCATGAAAATTGTAAAAATGCTTGAAGTTTAAACCATTCAGCTAGAAGAGTACAATCTGAAATAGAAAGCAATACAATTTATTACTTTTTGTGAAATTATAATATAATGTACATTGTATGGTTGTTACCATTTATACTCATTTAATAGTCATTTTCTTAAAATCAATTAAATCAATCATATATCCTCATCATCATCCCACACAACTTTTTCTTCTTTAAAAGTAAAACAAGATATTTAAATAAAATCACTTGATATTCAAACATTTACAGACGACAAGCCCAGAAGAAAACTATTGTAAATTCACTTGATTGACACCAGTTGTGGCTGTAACACAGTCACAATTACAAAGAACGAATGAATTTTAGATTTATATTGAGCAAATAAATAACAAGATAATCAAATTCAGTCAGACTCACAAATGCACCTATTATTCTTAATCAAAAATGGAAATATGATCAAACTGATCAATTATACTCTCGAAAAGATGGTATCGCCCAAGAGAGAGAAAACATGCATTTTAAAAATATTTGATTGGCTTACTAACTTTTCTTAACATGACCATTGAGTACAAGTACAGCACTTGATAAACATCACAAATTAACTGTCGTGTTTTTTTTTTGTCATTTACATTTTAGTCGTGGAACGTGGGAATCAGAAATCAAAGTATATGTACTGCACACACTTACACAAACCATGTAAAGCCAAGTTATCTCTAAACGGAAGACGATGATAAAGAAAGCATACCTATCGTAATATAATTTTTTTAATGCTTAGTTTATTGCTGTTTTTCACCTGTCTACAATTTTATTACCATTACCACCTTCATTGGTTGTTGGTCGGGATTTTTTTTTAAGCATTCAATTTGTATTTCTAATTAGTGGTAACGACTTGACTTGTCAGTATCTTTACGCATCATGTCAAAGAACCTCAATTTATGTGATTGGTTACTTTACTGTCAACTGTATAAGCAAAAAAAAATTATGTGCTACTTGAGGCTGTTTTGATTGTGTCGGTATTCGTTGCGTGTTGTGGGAGCGACTCTGCTGGTAACTTAAAAATAGCCATAGTAAAAAAAAATCAAACGAAACCGCTGAAGTTAACACAGAAGACTTATTTTTTATAATATCAATGCAAAGATGCCAACAGCGACTTTTTTATAACCGACACATCGTTACTTTAGGCCATTCTTCGTGTTGACACTTGAATAGCCAAGTACAACGAAAAGGTAGTCAGTCAGTAAGCTTTATATAAACTACTAACATTTTCCCAGTTCAAAAAAGTGCATACAATATGCATTTTTTAAAACCTGCATAATATAACACCACCACCAGCAGCCCTACAAGTTTTATAACAACTAGCGAGACAAAATAATATTTAACCGTTTAAAAATGAATGCTCACTCACGTATCGTATCAATTCAATTCTGTTCACGTTCACGATAAAGTTATGATGATATATTTTTATTCAATGCTGCTTCAAATCCAATCGTGGGAACAAAAAAAATTAACATATAACCTATCAACAATGGCAGTCAACTGTGAAATGAGCACCTAGCCAAGAAGAAGTCATGTTTCATCTCATCATATCAAATCACGTCACCACATATCGACCGTTGTAATGAGGATGGTATGATGATATCACACATCACATCACATGGCACAATTCAAAGTGATATTACCTTTATTTTATATCATGTGTACAGGTTAAAAAAATGTAGGATATACTTAACATAAAATATAAGCCGGTGGTACAGAAAAAACACAAAGTTGTAATTGTAATAAAATGCACACGTGAATAAAAGTGCAAAATATACCACAGAAAAAAGTTATTTCCGCAGTTTTTTTTGTTATATATTTTTTGTTACGATAAAAATGAAAACGAAGTTATTACCGAGGAGAGGTGATATGATAATTTGAATTAAAACGATGAGATTTCGTACAAATCTGAAAGTTATTTGAATGAAAGTGAACTTGTCTCTCGAGCATGCTACACAAAAAAAGTGTCAAATGATGATACAACTTTTCTGGCAGAAAAATAAAAGAAGTGAATGTTGTTTTGGCTTTTGATTCTGGCTGGCTGGCTGGCTGAAGGCTGCGTAGGTGTTTTAAATACAAAAAGGGTTAATCATAATGTTACGATGATTATGAGATGTGCTGTATACCTATAATATACGCCATACGCACTCGACATTTATTCAAAATAACAATTTATTCTGATAAACGAACAGGTTGTTGGTTGGCTGCTTGATTGCAGTTTGAGTTTTGCAGGTAAGCTTAAAGTAAGTAATGTGCATCATCCTCATTTTTATTTATGTGCATATAAAGCCAAAATGAAATCAAGGTAGTATGTGTATCTGCATAAAAGTTGGGTTTATTATCATCATCAGAGTAAAGTACAACCTGTCAGCAATATATCACATCAGCAAAACATAACACAGGTTTATAGTTATTTTTTGTGTACCTTAAGCCATATGCGAGGCTATGCCAGACCAGGCCTTGCTGGCATACTATAAAGTCATCATTTTTATGAATATTTTGAGTAGGAGGAAAAAAAGAGGAAATGAGCTTTTCTGAGCTAACAGCCAAATATGTGGTTAAAGCCAACAAAATAAGTTATTTAATATGTTTACAGATATTTTGAGCTCCTTTGGGTGCACTTACAAAAAAATGTACATGAAGTATACTTTTGAGAGATTACATTACAGCATTTTACAGCAAGTAAACCCAGAGAGCTGCACTGAGGGCACAGGGTTTTCATATTAATCCAGTCAAAGGGATACTTTTCAACGTGTAATGTCAATAAAGTATGCAGGATGGTGTGAAATATGTGTTCTTTTATTATTATGCTGCTATTTTCATCATTTATGTCATGTCATGTACAGTACAAAATTCTTCTAAATATTCCTTCAACCCTTTACCCTGATAATTTTGGATGTACGTGTTCGTCTTGGAGTTGGGTTGGTTGAGTACAAGGTGCCAGGGAGTATCAATAGAAAGGCAACTAAAATATCTCTTTTATAGTTGACTATAATCCCTAATTTTCCCCTCGATATTTTCAATCAGAATGGAATGCTTGAGAAGAGAAATTGTGCGTTCACAGAAGAGTGTTTGTGAGTTATGGGATATTTTAATTTACATATTTGCATTATTTAACCCTTTGATACATTCGTGTAGGTAAGATTAACCACAAGAGAAGAAGGAGAAAAGGTATTGAGTTGAAAAGGAAAAGTTTCACTCTGGTAGATCTGATTTGAGAAATGCGATGTTACATTGAATTGAAAGCTGTAAGTATGTACTCTGTTATGTCCTTCCTGCTATCAAGATGACGTTGATGAGGCTAAGAAGACGATGTATGATTATTAAAATGATTATTAAAATGGTGGTTGCGATTATGATTATTATTGTAAATGAAGAAATATAATTTCATGGGCAAGCATAACTCATATCGAAAAGAAATACGCAAGAAACCGCGCTGTATTGATTTGTGTGTACACTTCTGTCAGTCAGGTCAAAATGTCAAAATATAAGGAAATTAAATTAAATTTCATTGCAAAATTTAGTCTGAATATTTTCTTTGGTAAAATCAGTGGATATGCCACCATGTGCGCAGCTCGCACTACTTATGGTATTTTGAATCTAAATAAAATTGTCAACCACCCAACGGCAAGGCATCTATTTATTTCCCGGGCCCACCTTTCAATTATCGATCATCTTGAACCAATCGGACCGGCTAACTTTCAAAATGACAGGAATGTGCACTCTTCTTTATTTTAATTCAGTGGTCAATGTATGGGTTTTGTTTGATCTGTTCAACTTATTATTTAACTTAATACTATGTGTCTTATTTTCGCATTTTAGATTTCGAGGAGGAATACATTATACATTTTTTAGTAAATTTCTGCTCAGTTTTTTTGACAAACGAACAGGAAGTGCATAAAAATGTAGAAAAACTTTCCCATGAGATCATACAATCTTTTTGTGGTCGATGATGACAATACAATCTATGCACAATGCAGCTTTTTTGCCATGTAAAGTAAAATCAGATGCAGTATTTCATTGTCATATCTTTTCAAAACGTCAAATGCCTTCATTTAAATTCTAAGCACAATTCTTAGGAGATGCACAAAACCACAACATCAACAAAAAGTGCATTTAGGTATCACACTTTTGTGTCAATGCAGAAAAAAATGCTAATGACTTTAAATGCAACTTTGAATTTATCAAGGAAGTAGAATAATGTAAATCAAATCGGTATACAGTAGCGAAACATCTTAGACATGGGAAAAAAGTGTGACTATGACTGAACTCAAGAAAACACGACGGAAAGGACAATGAATTTTGAGTTTAGCGAGATTAGGGACGAACCGATGTGAAAGATTTTTATTGTGTAATCTTAATCAACAGATTTTCACATTTAAAAGGATGAGTGACAGAAGGAGAACATCTTGTTCTAAAAATAGCCCATTATTTTACACAACGCAATAAAGAACGAGAGAAAAAAATGCCACCACCTTCGTCCCTCCCCCGCCGCTGCTTATCTTACTCTGGCTGAAAAAGTCAAACAGATAAAAATAGAATATGAAAGAGAAATTCAAGCTTGAGCAAATGTATTTTGCCATTTTTTTCTTTCTGAAATTAGCAACTAAAAGGGATAAGATTTACAGCATTTTTTATTACTCAGTCATTTCAATAAATAATATGATTGTACACCTTTTTAATTGTTCGTCTGTTGCGGGCTATTTACTACTTTTAAGAATATATTTGCGAGTGCAGAGACTGCTTTTTATGTTTCATTGCATCTTTTTCTAAATTTTTATTATCCTTTTGTACTAATATGGATTTTTTGCATCTTTGCTCTTTCTTGATTTGAAAATAAGGAGTGTCACAAGCCACATGACATGATGATGAAATGAGTCATAAAAAGAAATGCTCTGGCTATTATTAATAAGCCCATGAACACTAAAATCTGAATAACATGAATGGCCAAATGACAAAACCAATGTAACGCAAACGCTTTTAAACTGAATACCGAAAGCAAATGCTAGAGAAATTCTCGTTGTCAATAATTCATCAGAGAAATAAAAATGTGCCTTTCTTTAGCAATAATTGTGATTTCAGTGCAATGCAAGGGTACCTGACGTACAGAAGCTATTGTTTTTGCTCTTTACAAAAGCTTACCTTTTAATTATAATTTTATGTTATATACTGCCTTTAAAAATCATTAATTGTTTAACGTTTTCATGTTGCTTCTAGAAGAATAAAAATGTCTGGTTAATTTGCAGAGCTTTTATTGCTAGCTTTGATGCATGCGCATTTGTCTTTCTTCTGTTTCATAAAAAATCAATTCAAATCTTTTGAATGAATGAACGGCTAATGAATGAAAGTTCAAGAATTACAAAAAACTACAACTGTGTACTGTACAGTGTATATTCTCTTTTTCATTGTTTATTTTTACATGTCAGCTAGAAACCATCTGCCATTCTTATAGTTGCAGAGTACATTTCATGACGCTGCTGACGCCGACGCCTGATGCGAAGTTAACAAGATACCATTCTTAACTCTCAGGGCTGCCTGTAGACAAATAGACTTGCTAAGTTAGTGTCCTTATGTCTGTTTTTTATAATATGCAGCTATCTTCAAAGTGATGTGATGAGAGCATTGTATATTTTTCTGTCAATTTGTGTTAAATTCCAATGCAGTATATTTTTGTAATTGTTAACTTTAGCTATTCTTTCAATTTCAAAGCTTGAGTGTGGGTGTACGAAGAACGATCTCGAAAAAAATGTAGAAAAAACACTTTGAATCGAATTTTTTATTGAAAATTAATGTAAATGCAGTAAGTTGTAAGTAGAGGAGGGTTATCGTAAAATGGGAATTATGGGATATACGGATATTAATTTCGTCTCTCGCAATTTTAATCAATACGAGACGGCATTATGCATGCATAATTTGAATTTCCGGTTTGATACGTTGCGTCAATTTGCATTGTTATAAAATATAAGCGTAAAAACTCTCATTACATTCTATTTAAAATATAAATTTCATACAAAGAGTGTTGACAATTTTCACTCTTCGATGGTTCTGTTCTCATACCTAGTCAATGTTTAATTAAAGTGATCACACACATGATGAATAATCAAATGTGAAAATGAATACATTACGTCAACGTAACAAAGCAGATAAGAAAAAATAAGATATATTGCCTAGTTTCCGAATAGGTTTTAAACTAAACCAGCTATTTTTAAAAGCAATTTCTCCAACAGTGAACAGTAGCCAATTGTAACGTTTATCACCTTAATCACTTATCGATATGATGTGCAAATCTCTGGCCCACAGTTATTTTAACCATCAGAAAACTGACAAAAGCCGGCGTCAAGTTTAATCAAATAAACATGAATGAAACGATCTACCATCATCATCATCATAATATGTATCTGGACTTCATGGCACGTATAAATAATTATATAATAACAGTTGAGTTCCACGGAGTGAAAATAGGATTAAACTGTTAGCTTTTCTATTTCATTAAAAAATTCTCACCTTTTATAATCTTTTGATATATTTAACTTCTTCGACCACTTGGAAATTTGCAGTCAATACGTTAAAATCAATATTTTTTGTACCACTGACACTGCCCCACTCTTACTGTCACTTCAAAATATCCACAAATATTTGCAAACTGGACCACACTTATCAATTTTAAACTACACTTAAACTTTAATAAAAAGTTTCAGTCCATTCAGCGAACTATTCTTTACACTAAATTTTATCCACCACACAATATTTTTCCAGTATTCTTTTTCCTGTGCGAATAATTTTAAACTCTTTTTTTGTTTTTCTCGTCACTTTTTCCTTGTTTCTCTTCACATGTATGTCTTTGTATTGATTTTAATGACATTTGCATTTACTGTTTACAAAAAAAATATCCATTCCTCCTTCTCCTTTTTTACATTATTTTATTCTCTCTGCTAAAAAACTATATTTTGTCCCGTAGTCCGTCCCGTCCTCTCCTCCGGTATCATCATCTCTCTCTGTCTTTTTATTTCTGTGTGTGCAGAGTGCGATGGTACATTTGTTACTAGTACTCAACTTGGTTTGACTTGAGTGAAAAAGTCAAGAAATCATGATCATCTCTCTCTCTCTCCCTTCACATCCCCATTTTTATAAAGCTCTCTCACTCACTCACACTCAATCGTCATTGCATTGTATTGTGCAGTGTTCTTCTATATTCTCTACGATAATATTATGTGTTATGTTTAATGTTTTCGCTTGGTTTCCCTCAATTCACAATCCCATACACAAAACACACTATACTCACACTCATATCAAATCCCATTTCAAAATGATGATCATGATCATAAACGATGATAACCACACGATATCATGATACATACAATACTAATACACACTCTTATAATATGTGTAATCCCATCATCATCATCATCCCCAGTTCTAGCTTTTGCTCTATACCTATTTACCTTCCTCACAGAATAAAAAATATCTATACTTCTTCGTACTTTTTTAATATTAAAATATTCACGTAATAATATTACGTTTGTGCTATGTCATGTGTGTGCCCAGTATACATATTAATGTAAAGTAAACTGTATCCTTGTTCTCATATTATTTCCTCTTTTTACTATTTCCATAATACCAAAAAGCATTCATAAAATTATTCAATCTATCCACTTCTCTACACAGAAAACCTTTTTTTGTCCACTTCTTCTCTCTAGCTCATCTCTCTTCGTCTTTTCAACAAAACGATGAGATATTTTTTTACAAGTTTATCTTACTGCTTTGCATTTGCCACTTCACACTATTTTTTTTGGAGAGGAATACATAGAAAAAGGGTGTATACACCACCTATTTTCTTCCTTTTTCCTTTTTACCCACTACTACTACCTTTCCCACTTGGTAAGCAGAAATGCCTGCTTTTGTGCTTTAACCAGCTTGTATAGTAGTTTCCTTGTAAGACCATAAAAAAGCGATTTAGTAAAATGGGTACACTTGTACTATACATTTTTCTATCACGAACTACAAGAGAGCTTTGGTCTGTTAGAGAAAAATAGCTTTTTTTCTTTTCATATAGCCAACAGCTTAACCCAAACACCAAAAAGAACCTAAAAAGCCAAGAGCTTTTTCTTTGGAGATATTTTCAAGCAGAATTTTTTCCCTTTTAGATTTCAAACATATAGCGTGCTCAATATTCTTCGTGTCTTTTTTAAAGGGTAGTATTTCTTCATTGTATTCTATTAGCGAAAAAATAAAAACTTATTTTCATGGCATGGCATACGACCACGCACTCGGATCACAGATAGAGCTTCTAAAAGATAAGTTTTTAAAACTTTTCTAACCGTTTTATTTCCTACATTTTGGTTCACTGCCTTAAAGCAGATTTTTTTGTTAGTAGCAATTCATTCCATGCCATTTTTGTCCCGTGCCAAGCAAAACATCCATAATAATCATATCCACAAAATATGCTATATATCCATACGATTCTACTTCAATAGAGCGTTAGCTCAAGCTCAACCGATCTTCTGAAATGTCATTCGGAAGGGTATTGGGTACGGATGAATAGCTGTCTTTAATTTCTGTCTGTGAACATTTTCAATATTGTACTGCGTACAATGCGGATATATTTGGATGTAATGATGCCAATACTCTGCCTATTAGCTTTACTACAAAAAAATCTTCTTTCTGTTTTAGAGACACCGTCCAGTAGTCTTCGTCACACAAACGTTCTCTCTGTAAGTGATTTCTTTTCAGCTTCCTAACGAAATTACAAGAAAATGAGAACTCTGCCTCCGCTATTCCCTGCAAAACTATCAAAGACCATAGCGAACCAAGTGTTTTAAGAAAGATGCTGATACGATTATTATACAAGAGAATAGAGCACAACTTCTTGCCTTGCTTTCCAGCCAAGCCAAGCCAGCAGCAAGAGAAACAATAAAAAAAAGTCTGATACCCGAAACTCTCAAGAGTCTCAAGAGTGCCTGAACTACTTAAACATCCTAAACAACTGC
Source organism: Entomobrya cf. arborea Gr-Col-00668 (assembly GCA_034699025.1). Lineage (NCBI taxonomy): Eukaryota > Metazoa > Arthropoda > Collembola > Entomobryomorpha > Entomobryidae > Entomobrya > Entomobrya cf. arborea Gr-Col-00668. The sequence goes on along the minus strand of JAQIWN010004460.1, from coordinate 1,116 downwards.
ATACGTATCTTCATTTCCCATCTATCTTCTTCTCTTCCCCTTTTTCGCTTCTCGCAGCAAAAAAAAAAAAACTTTTTCTTAAAAAATAAGGAAGCAAAGCAAGCCAAGAGGCACGTGCTTTGTTTCTGCAAAGAAAAGTACCCGTACCCGTATCCATCCATACCACTGCGCTACCACCACGAAAACTGCCAAGAAAGATTGAACATGAACATTATTACCACCAGCATAGCAGTTGTGAGATTCAATTTCACTGCTACCCAGCAGCGGAAAAGCAAAAAAAAAATGTTCAAGTGAAGTCAGTCAAGTTAAAAGAAGACCAGCAAAAAAATTCCTGTGTGATGCGATGTATCGTTCACTGACTTGTCTTGACTTTGTATTTTTTTTTTTTGCTTTTCTTTTTTTTCTTGAAGAAAATGACAATGAATTGCCTTGTCTTCTAAGTAAACTTAAAAAAGAATCTCTAGCATAAAAGCATGGCATATGCCGTTGCCGTATAATTCTCATTTCATCTTGTTCGTCGTGAGTGAGCAATCAAACCATAACTTTTTATGCACCCATCACACATGATGACATGACATGATATTTTAATATTTTACCAAAGAGAAATACTTGGAACAAAGATGAAAAGAGGGTTGTGGTGTGGTACGGCCTGGTCTTTAATAAAAGTCGGCATGTTTCTAAAAAAAAATTAAAAGACAAGACGACAAGCTTACTATTGATTTAATTTACTTAAATGAATTTCAGGGGACAAAAAATGTAAGCAAATTCCGAAGCACACATTTTACAGCGGCATCATAAAAGCATAAAATATGAGTCCATAACAAAGAGTACTAAAAAGTTTAGTTTTGAACTTTTTTTTGCATAAAATTTTTAAAAAAATAGCAGAGTAAAGTATCATCCTGTAATCTGTTATTTTTTAATACTTTGTTTTCTAAGCTGCACATTCTAAACATTGTGGGATACGGATCGTTAATGATGACACTGACAGACCGACAAAAAGACAAGAATATTATATAGTTTTACTATCAAAATTATTGCTGTAAAAAGGTACGCTTTTATTTTTCAACTTGAGAGGTTAGGTTTACAACAAAAAATTCGTATAACAGGAAAAATAAA
>JAQIWN010004459.1:0-11202 GCA_034699025.1 Entomobrya cf. arborea Gr-Col-00668 | reverse complement strand
TCATTAGTCTTAGAGAAACGGAAAAATATTTTATAAATACTATACATTTTAATTGGTAGTATGTATTGTATTTTGGTCACAACTGTTTGCTAGTTTGGGATTTTTATATTGTCAACTTGAATTATATTAGCTTAATGTTGTTTTTAAAAATAACTTATTATAGTGTTATGCAATTTAGAACAGGTATATGTCATTTTGTGATTTATAACTGAACAACCCTTAACACTTTAATAAAGTTCAGTCAATCAATCAATCAATGACTAATGAAGGCTTGTTGATAATCAATTATTAAAAATTTCTGGAGTTTTTTTTTGAAATTTTTGTTATTTCACCTAAATTGTTTCACTGCGAATACTAAATAACTATTAAGTTGTTGAAACTCTTGAAACAGCATTTGAAGTCAAATTTGCTAGTAAAATGAGAGAAATAGAGAAATAAAAACGCACTTACGCAACATTTTTTGATTGGTATAAAAATATCTATTATTACAATGAAATGATCAATTTTATCCAATTTATGTAAATTCATGTAAGCTTTGATTTCTGTCTTGTTGTTAATAAATGTGCTTTCGTAGCCTTAATCTTGATATTCAGCTCTTATGATTTGATTGAAACTATGCAGAAAAACAAAGTGATTTGGGAAAATTATCAGACTATAATTGGATTGTTTTATCTGGAACATCAAAAGGATCACTCAAATTTTAAATGTAACATCAGCTTTGCGATAAACCGAAAGCCATAAAATTTGAAGTACAACAACAATTTAATTTTAAATTCATTTTATGCTACCTTGGACTTCTACAATTTTATTCCATTCAGTGAAACATCAGCTAATGATGCCAAAAAGGCATACTCTTACTACAGTTTGAGATATTTTTTGTAACATGATACACTTAATATTCAAATTTTTTCAAAACTTCCAGAAAATGCAGAAACTTTTTATCGTGTATTTACTTAACCAATACATAAACAATATTGGAACTTTTTATCCAATTCGATGGAGGAGTAAAACAGAAAATTGGTACATTCAACCAGAAAAACGAAAGTTTTTCGGCCTAGAACCAAGTTTATGTTTCACAATCTTTACAAAACTCTCAGGAATATTTTTGTTTGCTACTGTAATCTATATTACTTTAAAATATCCTAATCTAATCGAATCTCACTACATACCAATCTTGGGAATCGTCCTAATGTCCTTATCATTTGCTGTCGTCATGGACAACCTAACATATCACCATCGCTACGAATACATTAATGTACTTAATTGGACAAATAGGGTGCAAATATTTTGGCCTTTGCCCAAAAAAGACAAAGTTTTCATTTGGGTTACGTGTCTACTTTTGAAATTAGGTACCTTTGAAATTGAAATATTACTTCCAACTGTTCTAGTTTATTTGAAGATTGATCCATTTTATATACTGGCGAAATTCCTTTTGGAGAATTGTATTCATGTAAAAAATAGAAATGCCATCTTAGACCATATTTTATTTTATGTGTACAGATCAGTATCTGTTGTTTTTGCAAGCCATATTGGATCAACAAGTATACGAACTATGGGCCTAATAAATTATTCAATTGGAATACATCGCTCAAAGTTGCTACAAATTTTGGAAAAATGGAAACGACCTACAATAAGTTCGATAAGATTTTATCGTGAATGTCAAATTGTTGCTAATGTTATCCGTCCAGTGGATTATAAACTGTATACGTTGATGTTTTGTAGTTTATTTCTACTCTTTATTGTGTTTATAAATATGTTGGTTGTTGGAGTTCGTAAAGATTTACCTGTGCTTATACTACTTGCGTGTACGTTTCTAATATTTTGCGCCGTGTGTTTAAAGTTGGCTTTTCTTGTTGGTTGCTCATTTTACAAATCTTCTAGAATTATACTTGGAAACTGGAAAAGATCTCTTGAGCTGAGAGTTTACAGCTTGTATATGCACAAAATGTTGAGAACTTTGAAAGTGATTGCGATTCCTGCTGAAGAAGCTGGTATTGTTGATGTGGACATGAAAGTAAATTATTTAGCAAACCTTTTATTAAATGTCGTAAATGGTATCATAACGATACAAAATGTGTCCAAACCATAAATAATATTCCAAATCGTGATGACATTTTGTCAAGTGAATACCATCTCCATAGATCATAATTTGTATTGTTTAGCAGTTTTTTTGGTGCATTACCATTGTATTTGACCATACCTTGTGAAATTGGACGGAACATTTATGAGTAAAATAAAAAAACGTAGATTTAAACATCATTGTTTTAATTCAGTAAAGGTATTTTTTTTCTTTTATTTGAGATATAAAGCAACCGCTGAATACATTAGGAAAATCTATTATTTCTAGATGGTAAAGTGTAATGAATTTCAAATCGTTTTAAATAGTTTTCGAAGAGTAAAGTAGAATATTCCTGCTCATTTTACTTTCCATTTACTAACTTATGCACAAAATCAATATGCCAGTTTTGATTTATTGTGTAGTATTTTTTTTAGTAAAAACAGCCATTTTAATTTAAACAACGAAAATAAAAATTAACATCAGAAAAAATATTTTTTCCATAGTTAAAGCCAATGTTTTGGTACCATTCTCTTCCTTGATTGCCTAATTTTCCTTAATTGCACTATTACATTACCGATTTAAAAATTTCTCATTCATAGTATTAGTGATACTGATAATATTTCAATAACTATTTGTTTTCCACAATTTTTGCTGTAAAAGCGCAAATTTGGATGGTGGAATTTGCCTATGATTGAGACCATGTTTACATGGAAAACTACAATACATTGCTTCCTGTAATGTTTATGATGATAATTGTAAATTTCAAATTATATGGGCTTGTCCAAAACATGTTTGAAAACAAATGTTTGTCAATTCTGTCAACAAATAATCAAATTATTTCTGTGTAACATTAGCTTCTGTAAGCTACTTTATTCAGTATTTGACAACAAAATAAAATTAATTTACTTACCTTTTTGTAAACAGTACGCACTTTTGTAGGTTTCAAATATTCAGTAGAAACGTTCTGAAATAAATTTTTGTCGCCAAATTCTAGCGAACGGATTTACTTGCATCTAAATAATTTTTTAACAAAACAAATAATATTCAAAATGCAGCAGCTTTTTATCGTTTACCTACTTAATCAATTATTAAATAACTTTTGGATTTTATACCCGATTAGATGGAGCCTCAAAACAGAAAGTTGGTACCGCCATCAATATAAGCCCAATGTTCTAAGTCTTGATTCAAGTTTAATTTTTACCATATTGACTAAGGCCTTAGCAATAATTTTGTTTGCTCTTACAATTTATATTACTATAAAATATCCTACCGTTATAGAGCCTCATTATATACCAATCATAGGAGTTGTTCTCATGTCTTTATCATTTGCTGTCGTAATGGACAACTTAACATTTAAAAATGGTTACGAGATTATGAATGTGTTAAATTGGACCATTTATATACAAATCTTCTGGCCACTGCCTAAGACTGACAAAAAATTTATATGGATAACTTGTGCTCTCTTGGGATTTGGGGGTTTTGCATTAGGAGTTATACTTGCTATTGTTCTGGTTTATCTAAAGATTGATCCTTTTTACATTATGGTCAAATTTTTTTCAGAGTACTGTCTACAAACTGGAAAATATACAGAAAATTGTTTGGATCACATTGTATTTAAAATATACAGATACATTTCTGTGGTTTTTGCGAGTCATGTTACATCAACAAGTATTCGAACAATGGCTTTATTAAACTATTCGATTGGTATACATCGGGCAAAACTGTTGCAAAACCTTAAAAAATGGAAGCGCCCAACAATAAGCTCCATTCGGTTTTATAACGAATGTCGTATTGTTGCCAATATAATTCGCCGGGCAGACTATAAGCTGTATACATTGATATTTTGTAGCTTATTTTTAATGTTTATTGTGTTTATTAACATGTTAGTGTTGGGAGTTCGTAAAAATCTACCCGTGCTTATTATTTTAGCGACAACATTTTTAGCATTTTGTGCTTTGAGCTTGAAGCTAGCGTTTCTTATTGGTTGTTCATTTTACGAATCGTCCAGAATTATAATAGATAATTGGAAAAGGTCTCTCGAGCTACTTGTTTACAGTGATTATATGAAGAAAGTACTACGATCGCTTAAAGTTATTGCAATCCCTGCCGGAGAAGCTGGAATTGTCGATGTTGATATGAAAGTTAATTATTTAGCAAATCTCTTGCTAAATGTTGTAAATGGAATCATCACGATACAAAATGTCATCAACTCCTAACTTATTTTTGTATTGAATTTAGTAATAGAACGGTCTGGAATAGGATTTGTAGCTCCAATTTAAAAAAAACCGCTTTCAAAAGTTTCTGATAAATTCTGTCAGTTAATACATAAATATATTTGTTTTAAATAAAAGTTATATCAAGCTGTTATAAAAACAGTTCAATTTAGGAATAAACGGTTTTAATTTTGAAATAAGATAAAGGTTATATGAAAATTTACTGTAGTTTATATTAGTTACAAATAAATTACAACATGCTTCTAACAATCAGCTAACTTTAATAATAAACGGGAATTCAAGTAATGTTTTTCGTCTCGGCTTTGTGATTAATCAAATTTAAAAGGCAATAGCTCACAACTCGGTTATTAAGACGGAAGTTTTACTTGTGTCTCACCTAGAAGCTATTGACTGCTTTTGTTTCTATACGCAACTAGCTATTACGAGAAAACTTACTATAGAAATACCTGTGTTTTTAAAGTGGTTGAATTTTACCTACAAAAACATATATTCAATTAATTTTGTAAGTCTAACAAAAACATATATTCAATTAGTTTTGTAAGTCCAAAAACATGTTGATTCTTATTTGTTTTCAAAATTTGCGTTTTTTAACATAGAATAAAATGCTCAACTGTAAAGCAAACATCAAAAGCTTGCTTTTCTAGTACAGTCTATTTCAGACAAATACTTTGTTTTGAAGAACAAAAATTCAGCTCTTGTACCAATATCAATCTTAAAAAACAAGTATAATTTGATATTTTACTAAAAAATCCAAATGTCGCGACTTAGCGATTAGTTTTTCCCTTTATTTGCTGTTTTAAAAATATTTAAATGAGCTCCCTTTCATTGTTGTAATTAAAATATAAAAATTGTAGATTTATTTCAAAGGTTTTAGTTTCAGATTAATTTTTCAAAATAGAATAACTTGATGGACAATAAATGGATCACCTGTACAAAGTGTACTTGTTTAACCAGTACATTAACAATTTAGGAACTTTATTTCCTATACAATGGAACAAAAAACAAAAACGATGGTCCATACACTTTTATAAACCACAGCTATTCTATGGAAAATCAAGTCTTGCTTTCACGATTTCAGCAAAAATTTTCGGACTCTTCTTATTTATTAATTCAACTTTAGTGACTTTAAGTTTTCCAGGAATAATCGAAGCACACTATATTCCAGCTCTGGCCAACGTGATTATACTTCTTTCAATATCGTTGGTTACAGACTATATGACTTTTAACAACGGGAAAGAAATTGTTAGCGTACTGAATTGTGTTCTAACCCTGAGAAAAAGTTGGCAAATATCTCAATCAGATGAAACCTTCATTTACATAACATCTGCAATATTGACTTTAAGTTCTTTTGGAATCGGATTGTCATTACCAATGTTTCTGGTATATTTGGATATAGACCCAATATATATACTGTTTAAGCTGCCTTTACACAAGTTTCCCATTTTAAGGCAATTCGCTAGTATTCTTCATTGTAATTCATTTAAATTGTTTCGATTTTTTGCAATATTTTTTGGAAGTCATGTTGGGTCAACAAGTATACGAACCATAATTCTAACAAACCATTCGTCTGGGATTTGTCGTGCAAAGTTGCTACAATATTTGGAAAAATTAAAAACTCCTACTTTTAGGTCTATCCGGTTTTACCGTCAGTGTCAAATCATCGGAAATACTATACATTTTGTTGAATACGTGCAATATACTTTAATATTTATTAGTTTGTTTGTTTTGTTTATTGTGTTCTCCAATATTTTAATTGTGAGTGTGCATCAGACTTTACCAGTTTTGATAATTTTCTCTTCAATTATTCTAGCATTTTCTTTGATTGTATTAAAATTCGCACTTGTTGTTGGGTGTTCCTTTTATAATTCATCCAGAATTATTATTTTGAATTGGAAGAGAGCACTAGAACTCAGAAAGTATAACAGGTATTTGAAACGGGTTTTGTATTCGTTGAAATTAATAGCAATCCCGGCTGGTGATGCGGGAATTGTTGATGTGGATATGAAAGTTAATTATTTGGAAAACTTGTTGCTAAATGTGGTAAATGGAATAATTACCATACAAAGTTTGATAAATTAAAATAAATTTTAAATATAGAATTTTCAAGTAAAGCAACTCTTTTTTGATAATTCTGTAGTTCAAAAACTAATTAAGAAATTTTCAAGAAACTTAAATGCTTTAAAATATAATACGAAGAAGAATATATAAAAAAATATGTCTGACCCATTGCACGTAATTAATTTGATGAAATTTCAATTTATGCATATTAGTAAAAAATATTTACGTATACTTGGATTCAATATATCGTCTATTCGATTTTTGAATTAACCTTCTAGATCTATAAAACATGATAGCATGACCTGCTGTCTTGGAACCATATATTTATTGAAATCGTCTACAGGATATTGTTCACTTAAGTGTATCAATTCATTTCTGGATTCCATACACCTATTTATACACTAAAAGTGTACGACGCATCTATCGTAACTAGAGGCAAGCACAAACAGGGAAATAACAGTAATCAATATCAATAAAATAATTAGATGGTTGTTGCACAAGAAAAATAAAAGCCATACATGAAATTACCTAAAGTGAATTTGAACCTTTATTTTTTCATGCAAGCATGTAACTTGTTTAACTGTAGTATGATAAGTAAACCTGGCATATAGTGACTCATAAAACAAATGGTTTTTAATGGTGGTAATCGTAACTTCCTATCAGGCTCCATAATTATTTCATATGCGCATTACATAAATTTTTTCCATAAAAACAATTTTGGAAAAGTATGCGTTCCCACAATAAAATCAAAACGAGCTTTTAAGTAGAATCTTGTACATGTTATTCTAAATAATTGGCAAGCGAACAAAATTTCTAATGCCAAATTGAATTCGACATTGATGTACATGTGTTGTTCAGAGCTCGCAAAAGTGTAATACTTGTCGACTAACCTATTCTGTTTTTTGTTTTGATTTATGTTTGACAAAAAATTACAAATTCTTGGGATTAAATCTTTAGTAAATTTAATAGAGAAAGCAAGCAGTTTGATCAAAGGGGAGAAAAAATAAAATTACCAACACAAAATGTAATACTAGTTTTACAATCAATTAAAGTTGTGATAGTTTGTCCTTCCATGATTATCTTATTTCCCCTAATTCAAAAATATCATTGCCCATTTAAACATCTCAACTATAAGAAACGTATTTTGAATAAAAATTAGCTAATTCACTAGTTTTAACATAATATCACAAATCTTCAAGGGTGTCTGCATCTGGTAAAGGTATTGCATAGATTCAAATATAGTAGGTTTCCTGGAAAAAGCAGATAGCTTAATGAAAGCAAAGAAAAAAAACTACTTTAACTAAATAACTTGCTTTTACTTGTTTACATATCAAATTTCGCCAAACTGTAAAATTTCAATGACAATTTAAATACGTCCACTATAAGAGGCGTAACTTGAATAACGATTTGTTATTTTACTATCGTTTATCTAATACCACAAATCCAGAAAGCAGGTTTTTCGTTGGAAAAATACAACACACGTTTTTTAAGTTTTGAGCCAACAGTAATTTTAAAATTATACGCTTTTGAAAACAATTTGTTTAAGCAACTAATTTACTGTGCGTTTAAAAAAATATGCTTTTGTTGTAAAACGTTCCTAAAGGTATAATTTTTATTATTTCACAATAAAATAACCGCTTAACTTGTACTTTCTTACAAATACCAAGCACTTTGTTATTCTAAACGGCGAAAAATGTATTTTGTCGAATATTTCCTTGCGTATATATTCATTATGAAAATTTGCCGAAATTATTATATTTTGCCAGAAATGGGTTGTGGATGATGAAATTTTTATTTGTCGTTTGTCAATTTTTTCTTTGTTCATCTATCCGAAAAACTAAGCTGGTCAAGCCTGATTGGTTTTTTTGGTATTTATTGTCATATTTTTCTGTGGCCATGACATAAGCTAATCTAAATTATATTCATATTTTTTTTTAATATATTTTCCTAAAGAAAGCTAAAACAGACTACTACACGCCACGCAATAGTTTTTCTTTGTGGTTCTTTAAATCTGCATGACTATTATGATAGACTTTTGTAATCAATAAAATGAAACCTAGACATACCAACGTAAGCGTTATTCTCATTTATTTAGTATTTTCCCCATTTTACATATACTCGTAGAAAATATGCCATGAAAATTTATGAACCACAATTTTTTTTCCCTGGGTGAAATAATTTTCAATTTAAGACACAGAAAAAATTGCCCTGACTTGGAGACAAAAATACTAAAGAAGTAATGAGAGAAATTTCCAACAACTGAAGTCATGGCCACTGGCTTACTCAGAACAAAGCTTGATTTCCAACCACCAGCACTACACGTCACATTAGTGTACTCAGAAAATTATTCAACATGCTTTGTGAAAACAGTTTTAAGATTTTTAACATATATTTCAGTACGGCTTACAAGTTTGGTTTTGTGTGTTTCAAATGGAATAACTTACGACGATTATTCTGCACAAAAATTCCACCAACAGATTGGAAACTTACTCTATGGTTTCTAAACAATCTTATTTTATTTCTTAAAACGATATTTCTTACGTTTCAAGTCTATCATTTAAATCAAACAGGGCAAACCTCCAAATTAATTTTTGAAAATTCGTTTATGATAACATATTTCAATGCTTTTGTGCATAACGTCTTGTATTGGAAAAAGGGTACAGGAGTTCCCGTATTATATTGCCGTTGTGTTACTTTCAGCAATGTCTCTTGTGGTAAGTTTGAAACATTTAAAATTGTAAATGAATATTTTAAGCTAGTAAAAACCTTTTTACATTTATAAATATTGCAGCAAAATATCTACCACGAAAAAACAAACGGTATCCCTTAGACGACGATGGTCTTTCTGGAATGATGAAGGAAGGAGCTTGTATAAATTTTGTGTTGTCATTTTGTGTATTCGTTTTAAGCCTGAGCGATCCCACATCTCCATTATTTTGTGCAAGTTGGCTTCCAAGTGAAGGTCAGCATTATGTAACTCGTCATTTTCTGTTGCGTTTACCTTTATCTATTTTTGAAGCATGTATTACATTATTTGCCTGGACAACTTGTACGTCAAATATACTTTTCGTCTCAAACTTCTGTGTCCTATTTACATTTTGGTGTAAGGAACTACACTCAACTTGTGCAAATTTCTCGAAACGTACATTCTCTCAAACGGTTAGAATTTACAGAGAACTTCAATGTCTTGTTGGGTTATTTAACGAATGCTTTGCTCCACAAATGCAGCTTACTTTTGTATGCGCGTTTATAAATCAAGTATCAGTTAATTACGGTACTATAATTTTGTATAATGAGTTATCATTATTAACTTGGATAGCTTTACCATACCTTGCTGTGTTTGGAGCACTAAATATTGTAACTGTTCACAATTTTTTGGCAAATCCATTTGAATATTCAAGTGACTCTATTCAGTCTTGGTTGTCGCCAAGCTGTGTTGGAAAATCAAGTAGAGAAAAACAGTATAAATTGTTAAAAAGAATGATTACGTCTTGCTCGTCGCTCAAGTTGAAGTATGGCACGTTAAAGTTTTTAAGAAAAGATGATGGAATTGAGTGGCTAGATTCCTTGATTGATTCAACGGTCACCGTTCTGCTGTGGTAATAAACAATTCGAAATAATTCATAGCTTTTCAGCAAAACATTGTCGTTAAATGCTGATATAAAATGTTGAATGTTAGCTTGTACTTTGGTTCATACGGCAAGTAAATTAATAGGATCTAAGTATTCTCATTTACACAAATTACATTAAGTCTTAATTAGATAACATGTTATAATAAGGAATAAAGAAAATATAATTAATTAAAATACACTAAGCTTAGATGTTTTGTGAATATAACACCTATTACATGATTAAATATCTAGATTAAATAACTATACTCCAAAATTTTTGACAATTTATTTAATTGCCGAGCTAGAAACTTAAACACAAACTTCATTCTCGCTTTCATACGTTAGATTATAAATATAATTATTATATATTCGGTAAACAGTTCACTAAATATTTCGAACAATACATGACAAAAAAAATTTTGTACATAAATGCAATATATATTAGAGTTTATATCATTAATACAGATTATTTTTACGAATCTACAAATTTTATATCTTAAATACATAATTTATACGGAAAAAATCGTTTACAATGCCTTAAAAATACTATTTTTGACGTCAATACAACTTTATAAAGCTTTCTACACATGTTTGGCAAAATTTCTACAAAAAACGAAGCACAAGAAACACATAGCCCTACCAACAAAAGAATAAATATAACAAGTATATTGCCATACATTGTAGCACTTTTTACCAATTTTGGTTCCTGCCTTTCCTTAAAATATTCTTTACCTACGAATCTTTTCCACCAATCAATCACACCAGATGCCTCAACACCACTAATTCTTTTCATCAAGAAGGGAGGCACTAATCTGTCAACATTTATTGCTATGTTAACTTCTTTATATATTTGACCTAACACTTTTCCATATGGAACTTCACTCCTTTGCAACTGTTCCAGAAAATTGTATGCCAAATATTTAGGCAAAACGATAGCAGTCTTCGAGCATTTTTTCAATTCACTAAGCAAAATTTCTTCATCCTTTCGATACACAATTGCTTTAAACCTTTCATTTAAAATCAAGTCATCCCTACCCTTTGATTTCAAATACAATTTGTGAAACTCGTCAACAATTTGTCTAAGAAAACTAAGAGCATTTGGGTAAATCCTTGAATGTCTTAAGAGCTTTTTTAGCCCATTTGTCTCCTTACCATGTGATATAGCTGGTTGAGCTAAATTAACTTCCGAATAAGACAATCTAAATCCCGTCATTGTAATTTTGTGCTTATTTACAATTAG
>JAQIWN010004458.1:0-11204 GCA_034699025.1 Entomobrya cf. arborea Gr-Col-00668 | reverse complement strand
TAGTAACATATCAATTCATACTTCATACATTTTTTAAGAACTTGAATAAATTGAATTTTTAAAAACTCTGCAACGGGAAATACTGGAGCCACGCGTGCATCAAATTCAAGCTTTCAACATTAACGTAACATTGCGCAAGAGAGGAATACGATAAATGCAGTTGGTGAGTAATAATTATTTTTTTTACATAAAATTTACCGCTTATGAATTGCTGTTTTTCTGAGAAATATTATTTTTTGGAGCTAACATTGATAAGAGTTCATAAAAAAATACGCTGAAAAGTGTGAATTCGTCATAAAAATTAGATTTACGTTGATATTTTATGTACATTATCAACGCAATGATCACATAAACTAGTGTATAAGTGAATTTAATGTGTGCACCTTTGGGCCAACTTGAGACAACCTCAAGAAGCACACTTTTGTGCGTAAGGTAATGTGAAAGAGCGTAAAATTTCCCATTCCCGTAGCCAGTTTACACTACAAAACTCTTAACAAGCCTCATTATTACTTTAGTGAGTTGCGGTTACGGATATCTTTTTAAAGCCCTCGTAATCCAGTTTTACTTCTTTGTTTATAAAATACGTATACACACTACACGCATAACAATATGTAATTCTATTGTTACTCCGGTGTAGTGGGACAATACATATATTATAATACCATGCATTTTTGTTCCCCAACTTCCGGTCATTTGCATATCAGCAGTACAATAAAAAGTTGCAAGGTCCAGCCAAAAAGAGAGTTGAGATCTTCAGTGTGGCAGCTGGACATTCTACTTTACTTGAAAAAAAAATACTGAGCCGAACCTCAAGTTAGAAAAAAATCAAAAAGGAAGTATATTTTTGTAATAAAAAGGAATGATTCTAGCTTATTCTGCTCTCCAAAAACCATGAGCTTATAAAATTCGTTGAAGTAAAAAATTGTACGAAAAAGGGATATAAAAACTACGACAAGAGGAACAACGTAATAACAGTAATGATTATTATTGCATTGAGTGAAATTTACATTGCCTTTATAAATTCTTGACTGGAAATAAAAACAAATGTTCAAGTTGACCAGTTGCTTTGTGTTGTAAGACCCTGACCATTTGACAATAAGATAGAAGGGTACGTTAAAAAACCAACTAACGTCCAGTTTTTGTTTAAAAAATATTGTATTGCCACCACAATAACAATTACGACAAGTAAAAAAAGAAATGGAAAGGACATGATGGCCATTATCAGGCTTTTATCGAAAAAATAGGCTCATTTTTTCTGTAGCTTGTTTTTTCTTGCTCAAGTAGACAAAATACAAGTATGTATAAAAAGGGAAAACAACCAAAAATATAACCAAATTGGTTTAGAATTAAAAGGCCTTTGAATGAGACGAGTAGAGCATATATTTGATGATGATGATGAAGGAAGGTGGGCAGCAACTTGAAAAAATGAAGTAGCTATGTATACACATCATGGGACGATAAATATGCTGATGACGATAGTTGATTCTACGGAAATCCATAGAATGGGAAATGAGAAAGTAAAGTGCGTCCGTCGACGGACTGAATTATTGTCTCACCTGAATTGAATATAAATTAGTTTGGTAGTATGGTGTACACACAGTATGTAAATGTATGCATGAATACTCCGTTTTATAATATTCTTTTTTATTCTTTTAATATAAAAATATTACGTTGCCTACTGCTGTTTTTTGTATGATCGACCACCGTTGACATTGCACTGCCCAAAAAAATATGCATATTACAGGGGGAAATCAACCCTTCTTTTCTGCTCTTATTTTAGCGTTTTTACTTGAATATTATATACGAAAAAATAATCATTGCCCTCATCTTCGATGGAACACGTACGTAATACACGATACTTCAAAAGCACATTAGTGTCTAAAGAAATGATTCGTTAAAAATTTATAATTTTTACTGTATATTTATTTCTTTTTGCCAGCAAAATGATCTGAGAGTACATACAAAAGGTGAATGAAAAAAGATTTTATTAAATGAAAACATGCAAGAAAATATTCACGTACAATTAAAATTAATGTGGTTTTTCTTTTACACTTTTTCATTTAAAATAATGTGAAGGCGAATCAAATGCAATAAGTACACCATTTTAGTGGGGAAATTAAGTCACACGTCTAATCGTTTGAAAATTTGTTAAATTTTTTGAAAAACCAACGTTTTAAATTGAAATCCGGATGGAGGGGGTGGGAAGGGTGTCAAGAACCTATTTGTTTAACCAAAACACATTATGCTATCACAAGGAGACAACCTGTCGGAGATGGATTACAAAATTTCCTCAAGTTTGTTAATCAGTTTACTTATCTTTTTCCTTTAAGAAAATAATTTGACACTTATTTCAAAATTCAAGTCTGTCTATTCCCATCTTTTTGTAGTTAATCGTCAGAAGAAAGTAAAAATGCGTATTTTGAGAATTACAGTTTAGCACATGCATTTTATTATGCAGACGGTAAACATTTGAATTGCTGATTTAAGAGATTGCATCTCTAACATTGAACCCCTGAATTAAACTTTGAAACATTTCCCATTTTAAATTTGCAAATATGGAATAAAGTTACTAGGCAGAAATCATACTACGGAGATAGTATTTCAATATTAGGGCCATTCATGGTTCAACAATAAAAAAAACATATTTTTTCAAAAGCAGACGGAATCGAATAGCTGTAGCAATTACACGAGGAAGATACTTTCATCCATGGCTTACTTTTCCACCCGCGCTGAATTCTGTGCACTTAATATATTCGAATTGATAAATTATTACTTTTCCTAGTTAAACAAGCAAAAGCCTTTTTGATATCTCGCATCTTTTTCCTAAAATCTATAAAATGAAAGGAAGAAGAAAAACGTCAAAAGCCAAGTCACCCATCTACATTCCGTACTGCCAGATCAGATCTTGTGTGACATTGACAGTTCTTTTGAGCATTATAATTTAATACACATGCATGCATAATCTAAGTCAATGCATCTTGTACCGAGTGGTACAGAGACCATTATCCTCACTTCTACTATTTCTTCTGTCTCCTTTACTAAAGCTAAGCTGATTTCATTAAATATTCTGATGGATTGACACCAGTGCTTTGTAGTACAAACGTGTACATGGCCGGTTCGATGGGTGCTCGCTTGCTGGTGTTGTTAACGCTGTTCCCGGTGATGATGATGATGACGATAAACGATACCTGCATACGTACAAATTTAACATTCACCTTGTTCTAACGAATATTTCATGGTATAATTGGTATATTCTGTCACCAATTTGATCTAGCATTGTGTAAGTAAACTGCGCGTGTATAAAAAAAATGCAAAGCCTGAGTCAATTTCAATAAATCTAACAAAAAGTTCTCTTGACTATGAAATAAGAAAAAATGGCATAATGAGGAACCAATCTACAATGTTTTAATATTCAAACTCCTCTTACTTCTGTCTCAAAACATGTAATGCATAAAATATGACAAAATGTCTAATATTTTCCCTCACACATGCGGTCACTCCATCGGTCATTTTCACCATTATTAGAATAAGGTAATAATGTTGATAATAAGAAATTTTTTGATGGTGGTGGGCATGAAATGTGGTAAAAAATTTATGAGATATCTTGTTACGTGTGTGTAACATTGTGTGAGAGTTACATATGTATTCACGCGAGTGAGAGCATTTTCGTTTTTCTGTGTCTCTTACAGAAAAAAAGTACCTGAAATAGTGAGAATTCTCAATTAATATAGGGTGAATTATATATGTGTACAAGTATTTTTTTTTCTTTTGGAACAATATGAATTTGGAATTTTTTATGTATTTTCTGGTCAAATTGGATTGGTGTTTGGTCTTGGCATGAAACACTCGAATTCATCCGTATATGACAGGGTATTATAATTACAAAAAAATAATGCTATATTATGTAAATTTGATGGAAATGGGTAGTACTTGAACACGCTTCAAGATATAAAGAAAAAAAGGAAAGCTTTCTTATTTTGAACAAACGAGTAAGGGAAGTAAAGAGGAATACACTCATTTTAAGAACTACAGGTTGTTTTCCCCTTTCGCTTCCTGTAAGCACGTATGTCATTATTAGTATTAGTAAAGTAATACATTAAGTAAAAGTATTATTGAAATTGGCAATAAGAGTTGGGCTATTTTTTCATAAAAAAAAATTGTTACGTAGTGGAATCCAGAAAAAAATACACATAATATTAGATTGTATAGTGTGACGACAAGAAAGCTTATAAAAAAATACAAATTATCCGTACTTGTAATAGCAGCCATATTAATATACATACTGATTCCATGATGAAGCAAAGGTTGTTCCAAAAGCGTGTAAATGAACAAAGGAAAAGGGAAAAGAATAGAAAAAGTTAAACAAGCAAGTTCTCCTCCAGAAAATTCTCATTATATATTCAGTGGTATAATTTATATGTATGTAATTTAAGTTGCTTATTATAACCCACCAAAAAAATATTCCATTTTTTCACCTGAACTCAACTCTTTTTTTTCTTATCCACTTCTCATTTCCACCAAGGCAAGAGAGGCATACATTATTAAGAGCAATATGGCACTTTGAGTTTATTAGCATTTTGTCGAAACGAATGTTTTCCCTACATTATTCATCATCATGAAACACCAATATTATTACTAGCTGAACCAACCAACCATCAAACCAAACCAAACCTGTAAAGGAAACAAACAAAGCTTGCGTTTTTCTTCCCTTTTTTACTATCTTTTTTTCTGAATAGACGGTACAAATATTTTACTTGTAATATCATGCATGAAGCGGAGCACTAACTAGTTAGTGTTGTGGGGTATAAGTACTTTATCTAATATTCAGTTATGACAATATATGGCTTTTGCTCCCTAAATATATTTTTTCTGGCCCGGTTTGGTTGTCCGCGTGCTAAATGTTTCCATAAACCGTTTGGTGGTGGAGTAAAGAATCTAAATATAAAATCTAATACTTCTGTCTCTATTATAATAACTGGAGAAAAAAAACGAAACTCATTATTTTTTAGAGAGAATAACTAAGTGAATTCGTCCACAAAAGCAATATTCTAATGTGCACATTATGTACATATTACTCAATAATATTTTTTTATCATTGGCATTTTTTTCTTATGGCTTGTTGAATTGGAAAAAAACTTATTTAATATACAGCGGATATATTTGTGTTTATTAGCTATGCATGCATAATGATAATAATAAAAAATGGAGCATTTGCGGATAAGTTTGGTGTAATACATGCATAATATTTATATTTAAAATTGGGATTTAGTTGCGTGTTTCCCTTTTTTCTTTTCTTCTGTACATTTTTTTCAGGTGTTGTTTTTTATGCAGAGAAAATACCCTTTAAAAAGCCCTGAAACCATTTTTCTCTCTCTCTACGTTTGCATACGAGGTGGTGAGAGTGAAGAAGATGGTCATTACGAAATAATGCATAAAATTGTATCAAAAAGGAAATAAAAGGGTTGACTGGGAAGTGAAATAAGTAGTATTTATTGGATTCTGCTGGGGGCAAATTATGATAAAAAAAAGAATTTTAGGTGAGCTTTGACACTGTTTTCGTGTACACTGTAGGAGTGGAGCAGAAGCACAGGTACGAAATGGAACCGTAGAGGGAGAAGGGGGAAAAATTATACAAATAAAGGCAGATGACATTCTTCAGTAGTAGTTCGAACGCAACGTAGAAATAAACATACTTATTTGCTTGTTGGATATGTGGCTTGGTAGGCAGCATGAGACATCCTGAGGTGAAATATTAACGAGAAACGCAGTACGTACTACTATGTTTCACTTTCGTTCAATCATTTTGAAAAGCTTGTCTCTCTATGAATAACATGTATACAGTTTTAATGCTGTAATATTATTATTAACAATATTGGGTAGGCCTTGAATTTCAAGTAGGTACCAAGCACCAGCACTTTGCACAAATAATGAAAGCTTCATACTGGCTTTTTGATTCTTTGCAAAAGTTTCCCCAAAAAAAGTTTTAATGTTTTGATCTTAATCTTCAACTTCCCATCTTGCAATAATTTCGGTCATAATGAGAAATTTGCTTTCAGGTAGTGTTTTCTTAAAAATCTGAAAGGAAGTGGAAATATTTTATTGCTAATACCCATGAACATTTTTTGTTTACTACTATTTTCCGTTTTTTTCAGTTTTGCCTCAATCCAAGATCGAAATCTGGTGAAAAATGGTATTGTAATGAAAATAAAATGGGTATAAAATAACAATATTCTTTTTTAACCAGGAGAAAAGTTTTTCTTGTTCTAAGGAAGGGATAAAGTGAAAATCAAAAACAAGTTTTTTATGTATTTTAATGCAATTATTTTTTGCGGATTGTAGAAGTGTGTGCTTACTTTCGTGTTGTTTTTCCAAAGTGAAATTTAGAACGGTTGAGAGCCAATGGCGATCAAACCGAAAGAAAACATTGGTGAAACCCATACAACAACAATCACAAACACTTACCCATATCCATTTATAATAATAAACCATAAAAAAATAAAATTGTGTTTGGTTTCTATCTGGAAGTCAACATGAAGTTAGAAACGACAGTATTTAGAGTTAGGGTCAGCCTGTGGACTGGTGCTGGGCCGTTTTTGTACGATTCTGAAAAATGTTCAACTTTTTAGCATAATGAATTACGTCCTCCAGCAGCTCTTGAATTAGGAACGTTGCCGTTGTCCATATATTTTAATTTCCACCAGGAATATAACATAATGCGAACATGTCATTTCAATAGTATGCACATGAGACGATGTCAGGAGTCAAAATGGAAAAAAATGAGGTGAAATATATAGCTTTTCCCCTCTGGAGGTGAAACGAAATCACGAGAATTTTTAATTTTGTTAGATGAAATGAAAGGTATTCTCGTTTCGGAAAACATTCCACATAGAAAATAAAATGAAATTTCCTCATAAGAACCTCATAAAAACTCATGGAAAAGTAGCTCATGAAAGCTTTATTATTAATGATTATAATAATTCCTGAAAGTAAAACGCACACATTCGCTTTCTTGTTAAATAATTATTACCAACAATTCTATTTAATAATAAAAAAACGAACGAAGACTATACGTAAATATGGCATGATTTCTTGATAATTATGATCACGAAATTATACAATAAAAGAACTTTTGTTGTATAGAAATATACATAGAACTGGAAACCTTTTCCGGAAAACTGTTTGGTAGTGTCGACGGGGTATTCTTCAGAGAAAAGTTGGTTGAGAAAAGAGCCAAGAGCTCAAACCAAATGAGTACTGTCACTGTGTATCCATTTGTGCAAACTGCACTTGATCAGCTCTTCAGGCTGTCGTGATATGATATCCCTCGCGATAATAATATCATGGTATTGATAATAATTGCAGGTTAGCACTCCATTTAAACAAAATGCCTAAAAAACTCATGCATCATTATTTTCTGCCTGTGTATGTCCTTTCTGTAAAGGTAGATGCAAGTTTCATACATTCCGACCATTTGCTGTTTGCATGATGTCAGTAAAATGTATTTTATTATGTAGGTGGCATAGCGGAAAAGCACCTGGTTTGTGGTCTCCTCGTTTCTAGCAAGCAAGCATGTGTCTTGGACTCGTGTACAGGACGCATGGTACGTTGGCTGGTAGGTGGATGAATTTTATGGGTTACTTTACCCCTTAATAAATTCATGCTTCTTGTTGAGTCTGTGTGAGTCTGGAGACACGGATCAATCCTGCGTGATGATAAGCACATGTTCACACCTCCTATTCGTCTTTGACTGATCTCTTCTTTGCGTTCTGCAACTTTGCACGTTTATACGCCTTGTGCTAAGTAGAAAGCAGCTCTATCAAGAAGTACCTACCTGCTTTCACATGCTCTGTTACACAACTTCACAC
Organism: Entomobrya cf. arborea Gr-Col-00668; assembly: GCA_034699025.1. Lineage (NCBI taxonomy): Eukaryota > Metazoa > Arthropoda > Collembola > Entomobryomorpha > Entomobryidae > Entomobrya > Entomobrya cf. arborea Gr-Col-00668. The sequence goes on along the minus strand of JAQIWN010004458.1, from coordinate 3,339 downwards.
GGTTGTTAATAAATCACAAAACAGAAGTTTTCGTAAGAGAACCTTGTGAATTGCATTTAGTGGGTGGCACGGCGGTAGATAGAAACGGAAACCATCGCTCGGAAGTAGCATTATAACTACTTAGCATACTTTGATAAGCCGATCTTGATTGAGCAATTTTAAAACTACAATTAAGTTAGTTATGCAAATAGTCAGAGTTATTTACGTAGTTTCTTGAAAATTTATTGGTGGGTTAAAAAAATATTTTTTCTAAGAAAACTATGAATTATCTTTTAATATATGGATCGCTGTTTATATTTACGTCCGATTTTCTTATTGGTTTCAATAGTCGTATACTGGGTTAACTAGTTTTACACTGAATTATTACAGCATTTCCTACTAACTGAATTTCTAAATCTGGGCAGATGGTTTAAAAGTCTTGTTGAAGCTTGAAAGTGGTACTTGATACATAAATATTATTCCTTGCATTCTGCATTGTGTATAGCAAGATGTCTCCAGATAAGAGATTTCATGATAAAAAGAAATATAGGTTTGCATAAAATATCATGCACCGTGTCAATTTACATTATATTATATGCGTACAGTGTAGATGCTGAGTCGAGAAAGAAGCTTTTGCTATTTTTACAATATTATACAAGCAAAGTCAAATTTACTTATAGGGAAATAATCCATATACGGTAAACTCAAATTTGTGTTATATGCATGGAATTCAGCCTTCGTTTTGATATTATTGCCTTTCAAAATGTAAGCCCAAATAGGAATCCCTTTTTTCCTCAAATGTTCAACACAAAAACAAAATCACGTCCTTACTTTAAATCGACTAGTTTTTATTACTATTAAAAATTTTCTGTTATTTCTCTAGCATCTTTGTGTGCTATGTAATGGGAACGTGGCCGTGACGTCGCATTTATTTACACGTACGTTTTATGTAACCAACCATCACCTCTGCCGTTTAATAATATGCAACGATCATCGTCATCGTCGTGAGCGTATACGCAGCTTTTACAAAGGAGTAGAACCAACAAATGGGAGTTAATTTGACGAAAAACGCCATAAAATTGCATCCATTAAGTCAAGGCAGTATAGTGACAGCTAACTTGTGTAGTGATGATGATGATTGTATGGTAATACACGGTACGTGTATTGAGTCTGACTTGACTGTTCAGAGTCGAGTGACTGGTGGTAGTGGTACAGGGAAGTCCTGAGTTCCCATTAATGAATGCTTTATTGTTCGATAATTAAAATTTAAAATGGGCTTAATTTGACTTAACTCGACTTGATAGATTGTACTGAAATTATACAATACAAAACATACACAGATCTCTATCTTTTTTTGCCAGATTCTTTTGCTTCAAAAAGTACAGAGCAAACTATACTGAGTAAAGCCGAGCGAGGCTTGGAGATTTTTTTTCTTTGTGTAAAGAGTATAAATAAATGAGAAGTAGACATCTTTCAGTTTTCACAATTCACTGCCTTTTCAGGATGAAAAAATTACATGATTTATTCATACATTCTCGTGATTTTTGCAAAGTGCTTATTCAAGGCTATACTTTAGTAATGAAGAATGATCTTGTCGATTTTTGCCATATTAAAAAGATTTTTTAATGTAAAATTATTCAAGAAGGTCACTCATGAAAAAAAAAATCATTTCACTCAGAAAAACAGCAATGACAAGCTATAATGCTGTACTCAAGAACTCAAAGAAGGATGGCTGCTTCATGTTGATAGCTTTTCAAGTATGAAAACTCCCCCATCGTCAATTAATGAACTTTGGAGGGGATAAATAGTTTATATGCTTAGGCAAAGGCAAAATGTAGTAGCATTTTATGTTTATTGCTAAAAAGTGAGATAAAATATCATTTAAAAAGAAATCACTCTTTTTTATCTTAATTAGCGAACAAAGCAAGAAAACAGCGGGATGCCGCTGACCTGCCCAAAACAATATCGCCTTAAGTACCTATAACCAGTATTTATTCAGTTTGTGCACAAATGTCAGAATTCAAATATTTATCTCTTTTGGGTTCCAAATTAATAAGTTGCAGTTGTAGCACATAATATTCTCTAGAAGTATAGAATAGTAACAAGCTAGTAAGTTGCTTATACAGAAGAAGCATGTATGATATCATGCAACATAGTTATCTGTGACATGACAGCAGCAAAATGTTTGAATTTATATAACCAACAACTAAAGTTGCATTTCAACATTGCTCAACACATCATCGTCTTCAGGAATTTATTAATTTTACGACTTAACTCAATTGAAACGGTTTGCATATCACTGACTTTTGAGGACTGAGGACAAATGTGAAATAGTAAGGACATCGATAAAATGCAGTGCCAATAGTCAACGATGCATCGCAGTTGAAAGTTGTATATTGCCGAAACATAAAACAATAGCTTGCAAATTCAGTTAATTCATTGCCTTCTCGTACTTCCTCTATTTTCCAAAAGTATGTCTTAAAGACAGTTATAAAACCAAGTATTTAGTTCTATTTAAGCATGAAGGAACTACTGCTTTTATGCATTTCACACAAAACTATTCCTAAATACTCCCCTTCCGCTGCAATCCTCATCTTCTCAAGTACGTTTTATAGTTATATTTATATGTAGAACTTATAGGAGCCAAGGAAAAATATGTACTGACAAATATTAAGAAGAGGTTTCTGTGTTTGTGTATATTACCAAAATTTAAATCAGGTCGGTCAATAAACTTGTTTGAGTGTAAACTCAAGAGGGACGTGCTTCTTCAATATTATTTAAAAAAATCTGCTGATTCTTGCTAGTTGAGTTCATATACAACGCAGCTCTGCATTTAGCTCAGTTAGAAGAAAAAAATCCATTTTACTGTTTGTTTCTTTTTCACAAGTATGCGCAAACACATTGTTTTAAATGATTGTTTAAATGGTAATAATTGGAATAAGTAATGATTTTTTTCATATAATTGTTTGACTGTCGTTACAACCGTTAGTTGCTGAGAAAAGAAAAAAAGATGAGTAACTTTTTTTTGGCTTACTCGTTTCTGGCGTTGCTGATTTTTAAGATTAGAGGGTATTCAAGTGGTGGTGGCGTGAGTACAAATGAATGACAACCTAAGAAAGAATTCAATGAATTGCAATTAAAAAGTTTTGGGCATGCTGAAAAAGTGTTTCCCTTACTCAAGCGAAATCCTTTTCTGATTGAGAATGCAGAAGCAGCTTTTTCATGAAATAATGATGAAATCCATTTTGGTCAGATTTTTATTTTGATCTGTATCATTCGCCAAATATTTGCATTTAAAATTTTGTTAATGAAAAAATCTGGTATCGGCTGCTGCTCCCTCATGGCTTCATTATCATTTTC